>JAMKCH010004434.1:0-34598 GCA_023653785.1 Ophioderma brevispina | reverse complement strand
CATAATAATGTACGATAATGTTGATGTAAATGTTGCAGCATCGGCCCACATGTGTAAGTACACTAAGGACATCCAAAGCGTATGTCTAGCGTTTGAAACCCTGGGTTTTGTGAATTATTGGACATAATAACTTTCATAAACGTTAATTTATCTGTTTATTGCTTGAAGGTGTATATTTTGATAATGTTTGCAGAGTAAAAGGAATCAACTTTCTATGAGTAACAAAACTAACCATTTTGAGGTTATAAGATGGCAGTTTGCCGGCAAGACTTCTGACGTTTGATTTCAATTCAAATTGCCATATTTCTGATTATCAAAGGGGTATTTATTGAAAATGCAGAATGAGAATTTTCTCATGTTAAACATCTTCGTTATTGGAATTGAAAGGAAAATAAGTTCCTGTATCTACTCAATAAAATTAAGTGTAATCGGGTTGCATTCAATTTTATTGAATAATTTCAATGAGTAATCTTTTAAGTTACCATTAATCATGTATTTTAATTGAGATGGCTGAAAATGTGAATGATAATTTGACTACATGTACTCAAAATCACATTACTTTATTGCACTTATTTAGTAAACACAGAGAAATTATCAAGGTAGTGAAATTATTAATCAACTAAGTTGCTGGAACGCAAAATAATATCGTAGGTATGTGGGAAAATATAGGAAAGAAAAGAGGAAAACGAAAAAGATTTTGATGTATACTATGTTTTACATTGCATTATTGATCTTAACCCTCGTCTACCTAAGGGGGGGGGGGTGGTTAGCACCCCCCTTCGGGTTTTTCCCCGGCTTGCTAAAACCCCCTTTTTGGTGCCAAATTATTTAATGTAATTGTCAATTGACATATTCCGCTCCTTTTCATCCAAAACAAACATCCACTGGGGTATAGGAAAGATAAAGGTGATGGATGGGTGGGGGGGACAACCACTCCCCTTCGGGAAAGATGTACCAACATGCCTAGCACGACACATGAACATCACAGACACTTGATTTTGGTACCATTAGATAGCTATGGTCCTCCTCTTTACATTGATAACAAAATGAGTACCAACATGCTAGCATTGCGTCACAATGACGTCATAAAGTTCGCATGTCTGCAAAAAAGCCAATTTAGATAGACACATATATAGTGTAGAATAGGGGAAAATTCAATTCTTCGCCAAAAAAGGTTAGCAATATCACATTTTCATGATGGGAAATGACTAGTTTTATATAATGAGATCATTTTAGTGCTATAATAAGGTGTTTGGGTCGCTAAAATTGCGAACTATCAATTTTCCACCCTATATTCAGTATTTTCGCACTCTCCTCAGCATATGACGTCATAGTGACGTCATAATGGGGATGTTGGTACTTATTTTGGTACAAATGGAAAGAAGAACCTCTGAGCTATCCTTTGGTACCAAATTTACAGGAATCGGATGTTCAGTAACGGAAATCATAGGGGGTGGTAACCACCCACCCCCTTCGGGAGTTTTGTTTTAAAAAAAAATGGCTCGGGTAGACGAGGGTTAATTTGGCCGTAAATTAATCACGTAAGCCTATCTAACTAGGAATTAAACCTGGGACCCTTTGATATGAACCCAAATACCTAATAACCACGATACTATGCTACCATACAGGGAATATAATAATAAATATAAGAACATTGAATTTATGTATATACATTATTTTCCTTTCAAATTAATATATTGTAAATTAAAATGGACAAATATCATACCAAAACGTGAAAGGGTATCAACAAGAGGTTTTTGAACTATCTATAAAAAAATTGAAGTGAAAATAGGTTACTACATTAGTGCTTGTTTATGTCCTTTCTGAGGTTACAAATTATCTTGTTGTTATAACTTTGAATTACCAACTTAGCTGATTTGAATCTTTTTACTTTATTACAACTTCAATTAATTTGCAGCAACAGGTGTAAACTGAGTAGTTGTTACTATTTGTGCACAATTTACCGTAACTTAATACATGTATGCTTCTGTTATTCTCAAATGAAATAAGGGTATTTGTGAAATTATTCTCATGAAACGTATAGTTGCATCATTACAAAGTAAAAGAACCTTTACTATTATGTCTAAAAACAATAAAAAATAATAATAAAATAAAACTCAACTGGCGCGATTCCAAACTGACAAACGTAGGCTCCTTTTTGCCGTGCTCAGCGCCCGGATCGTCGCTTAGACAGTCAAGACATCTTAAACCTACGTCTAGTAAAGTACACAGCTAAAATGCATATTTTTGTTTATACCACTACTAACATGCATCTTGTATTTACGAAATAACGTGCGCTGTAAAAATTACAGTGCACTTCACAATAAAAAAAGGATCAGAAAAAGACAATACTTGGCCTAATTTAAAAATATAGCAAAATACTTTTTTTGTCCATTTTTCAAGGCCTATTACGACTAAATTAAAGGTGCATTTCGTGATTTCAGCACCTTCTGTTTTATTCATTGATCACTGGATATGCTTGAGAAAAGCTTATTCCAAAAATTTGAGCTGATCCCGATCTTGCGGTTTTGTGTTATGAGCAATTGCTCGTTTCCCACGGTCCCATAGGCTACTGTGCTGTAATTTCTGTCCGTTTACGGACAGAAAATACAAAATTACGAATTTCTTACAGATGCGACTGAATTTGCACGTAAGATTGGGCACACATGGATTACTAAGGCTAACGGTTCAGATGATATAAAAATCTCAAGATCTTTTAGGTAAGTCGGGGGGACGAGGCTGTGGATCACGAAATGCCCCTTTAAGAGAGGCTCCTATTTGAACTTTGAATTATATCAACATTATTATACACTATTATGGATTCTCAATTATAAGTTATTTACAGGAAGAATACTGTAAATCTTATAGGAAAATACTGGCAGCAATTCTGCCAACAAAATCCCATAAACTACAGCTTTTATAGCTTCCATTCAAAATCACTTTATATTTTACAGTTTAATGCATATGTTTTACCAAAATTAACTGAATTTTACAGTATATGCACCGTAAAATTTTGGTTGACATTTGTGGATAGGCCTACTAAGGATGTTCATAATCTCTGTAATAACTCGCCGCGCCAAATATATATTTTCAGTGTTTTGATTGAACAGTAATTATTCGGCAGAATTGCTGTCAGTAAAGTACTGGAAAAATTTATAATATTTTTTTAGTGTGGCAAATTCGTCTCAGATACAGCTACACACATTGTACTAATATAAACTTCGACCAGACTTCTAGAGGCCCCCAGTGTTGATCAAGGAGGAGAGAATCTTCGCAATATCACCCAATTGAATGATAGGTCCATTATAAGCTGCCGTTGCGGAGGTTTCAGGTACAGCAAACAGACAAAGCAGGAGTGAGGCTGTTTGGAGGATTTCATTTGGCTGTTTGGGTCTGATTCCACAAGTGACAATCGGATTATATATACAAATTGGAAGTTTATTTTTGACTCAATATTGGTATATGAAAGAGCTCGTGATATCGTTTCAAAATATGCAATAAACTCAATTTCGCCAAATGGTCGATTGGCCTGCTTGGAAGACTCGTGACGATATATATGGTCTTCAACATCCAGTTATACCATTTCAATTCATTTGCTATTTAATCCCTCCGCTGCAATTTGCAATATAGACATGGATTTGTCAAACACACTGAAGATTAAAACATTTAGATTTGGCCAAATCGATAAGTTACTACCTGTTACTCAATATGAGTTAGAGGGAGGGAAAAATATGCAAAGACGATTAAAAAAACTTTTTAAAGAACAAAAAGAACAGGATTAGTACAGGAGATGTTTGTAGTTTATTAAAAAGACCAGTTTATTCAACTTTTGAAGGGGAACCTGATTTCAAACGATCTAACCCAAACTGGAATGGTGGTAATTTGACAGCGGTTACACAATATTTTGTTTTCAAAACTAGTGAACCGTATCAGACAAAATTGGACAGAATGTTCGAAAAAAGTTGGTCATTCAGAATCTGTTATAAAATTGAATAATTCCAGTAATTTGAAATTATAGCACCACATGCGAGGATTGCATTTATTTTGGGGACACCATGTATTTGAACCATGTATGTATTGCAATAGTTCTACACTGTTGTATTCAAAGCGTAAACAACATCTGGTCACAACAAAGGCTCAGTAGTAGGCCATTAATGCATTTCAGTGTGATTTATGTCCAAGGTCATCCCACTAATTACACTGAAACTTGCAAATCATTACACTGAACTGTATCACATTTTCGATGATGGATAATTGCAGCGTACTCATTGTCGGTGTTCAGTACAGATTTCAGTAATTTTGTTCAAGGCCTTTTTTCCTAGTGATATCTTTGGGTCTATGATATCAAAGCAAGGTGGATACTAAGATCAGACGTCGATTGCAATGGCCAAAAGCATTGTGTGAATACAAGGACAGAAGCGATCAGCAAAAGCAACACAAATATCAGGTTTTTTGTCTTTCATTCTTGAGAGATCTAGTCGAAACATATGGATAGGACATGTATAGTTTATGCGGAAGATAAGGAAGGATGTAATGAGGCATTTGAATGCATTTCTGGCGAATAATACATCCTATTGATAGGCCAAAAAGCTGAACGAGAGCCGTTTGACCTGACTGTGGAGATAAACACACTCTTCAATGCAGTCGTGGAAGCAAAAGCTTCAATATTTAGTCACTTCTAGTAAATTTCCCAATTGATGCTCAGGATCACGGGGGCGCAACGTGGGCATGTGAAACATGAGTGAACAATGCTGAAGTCAGAGAAGGATTGAGGCCTTGTGATCTACAATTCTTTACACGGTCAAAGGTTTTGAATGAGAGCATTCGAAATGATTGTGGAGGGTGAATTACAATCTTCAATGAGAGCGCTGTGGTGAATCAAAGCTAGAGTTAGAGAAAGTTATTAGAGCGAAAGTGGGCGTGGATTATTCATGTAATAGGAAATTTTAGTTTTTAGACAAAATTGCAGATGACATTGCTTCTATAACCAAATATTCTGTATAAGTACTACACAAGAGCTCAAAGTTTGTAACGACTGGAGAACCTATTCAAGGAGTTACGACTACTCACACTGAGTAA
Organism: Ophioderma brevispina; assembly: GCA_023653785.1. NCBI lineage: Eukaryota > Metazoa > Echinodermata > Ophiuroidea > Amphilepidida > Ophiodermatidae > Ophioderma > Ophioderma brevispina. The sequence goes on along the minus strand of JAMKCH010004434.1, from coordinate 29,519 downwards.
ATCGATGATGGCTGGCGCGACGATGATGACTACCAAATCTTACATTTGATGGGATGGGTAGTGTGAATGGATAGCACGCCTTTAAATTTTGCACACGGGCCAAAATTCGGACATTACTGGTGATTACCGGAGTTGCATACAACTGGAGGAATATCTCAAGAGAGACTGCCCGAGATTAATTCATATATTGAAATAACTCTCTTTTTATTTTCCAACTTTGCATTAATGGACATAATGGCTTAAAAAATTGACATAATGAAAAGCGGACCATTTACTGAAATCATTCACGAGTTTGAAAACATTTGGATGTTTACATCAATCATCAACTTTATTTCAATATCATCACATTAATCTACAACGAACAAAACACAATGAATTTGAGGAGGTGGATCGAGGAGAGAGGCCAATAAGGCCAGATGTGATTCCCCTAAACACTAAGTTTCATACAAACCAAAACAAAGACACAATACACAAAACAAGAATGCCCCAACAAAACTCATTCATATAGCTATACGTAAGAGTATTGAAATGATTTCTTAAAACACTTGCATATTTTTAACACGTCTTCTTGAGATTCATTGTCCAAAGAATTCCATTATTTGGTCCAAAGGTCTCAAAGCGTATTCGGAAAACATTTTCTTATTAATTATTCATACTATAGTTGTGGGGCATTCTTATGTATTTTATGTATTTGGGCATGTTTTACAAAGTACTTCTCAAAAGGCTTTGGCAATTGGGCTAGTATAGGTGTACATAAACAACTGCAATTTCCGCTTATATGTATCAAAGACGTTCAACAAATGGAATTTTGAAAATAATGGCCCGAATGGCATCTATAATGACTATTGAAATAGTCCTTACAGCCCATTGTTGCAAACTTAAAATTTTATTTTATTTTAAATAGATTTTATTAGAACTACCCATATTAAGATAACCTAGAACAAAGATATCTAGAACAAGGATGCTGAAATTACTGCCAGCATTTACCAAAACTGAAAAGCATGTGCCTTCAGCTCAAGCTATTATATAATGTGCTAATCCCGGCTAATCAATCTTTCACTTGCCAGATCAAGATCTTACTACAAGCCTCAAGTTGCAATCCGGTGTGAAAGCAGATAATCGGCGGGAGCCACAGTTCCGGCCCCATAGACGATAAAACGGAATAAAGCGTGAAACATATGTTGCGTGAAAGAGTCAACTGAAATTAGAGTTGAGTGCTGATACTATTCTTTTACCGTTGTAGCCGGGGGGGGAAAACTATCGTTACGCGGGCTATAAACTTACACCGGTCTGAAGCTTTTGAATTGTGGTCGCAAATATGCTATAGAAGATTCAACCCATAGGTCACCTCAAGTACTTTCCCGAAGGTATTGGCATGGAATGAGGGGATGTGCAGGGGTTGGAAATTTAACATTCCACACTCAATCTATTGGAAACATAGAATCCGATACCAGAGAAAAAAATCAATTTTATGCTTTAATAAAAAATTCAGTCAACGTAAGCGGCATTTAAATGCATTAAATTCAAACATTCTGAATAATGCATTTGTGTCAGTGGTACTAATGTAAGGGTCGTTGAATGTATTATGACTTTTGTATTTGTTTTGTTACTTTTGTTGCTGAACACAAACGTCTTTGCACTATCTATGTGAAAAATGACGTCAACAAGAAAGCCAGCTTTCATAACTTAGTTCTTTATGAAACAGCGTGATTGCAGGCGGCCACATGTTCTTTTCTGCCTCCTCCCAATAATCGACGTTGTCCAAAACTTTCCTCTGGTGACACGATGGTTTGAACTTACTGTAATCCGTAAATTCTCATAGGGATGTGAACTCCTTGCTTTTCTGTTAAAGAAATTGCCAAAAACTGCCACCCCCCCCCCCCGAAAACGCTTCCTGGTTTTACTGTTTTACAGAATGTAAACATCCAAGTGTTTTCAAATTCGTGGATGGAAGTGATTTCAGTTAGGGGGTCCTTTTCATCATGTATTTTTTTTTTTTCATGCCATTATGTTCCTTTAAATATACCTTCGTATGTAATATGAATCTCATATATTGAAATCTTTTCCTACAGCGAATACAAGCAAATATATATACAATTCCATACAGAGCTTTTAGCGGTGAATGATAACAAACATTAATTTGCGACGAAGCCTTGGGCGGTACACTGCGTTTACGACTAGTGGAAACTAATTGGAACGCATTCCACATGCTTGGAATTTTGGAAGAGGCATTTCTCCAACAATACCTTTACATGTTAAAAACTGCCGTAAATTTAACGGAGGAAATTTCTGGCAGCAGTATTTCCAGTCATTTTAGGGTAAAGTTACAGAAATTTCTGTCAATAGTTAACGGAACTTTGACAGAATATTTTTACAGAAATTTGGCTCATATTATGGAAAAAAATATGTATTTAAACAGAATTGTTCCGTAATTTAAAATTTACGGAACCAAAAAAAAAGTCGGAAATATTCTGCCAGAAATTTTTGAAATATTTCCGTAAATTAACATTTTAGCTATTTTTTATTGTTTTTTGTTTTGTTTATTTTTATTTGTTTTCTAAAACAGCATTTTTCCGTAAATTTACGGAAAATCTGTTTCTAATTTAGGAAATTTTAACAGTTGTAAATATTGTAAAAGACCTGTTATTCACTATAGTGCAAGCAAGTGAGATTTTCGTTCCCTTGCATACATGAGTGGCGTTTCATAATTGCCCGCTTTTTATTAAAATTCAGTTTTTACATGGCAAAATTCAAGCCAAACAAATAAGTCCGGATCTCAAGCTCATAAATAGTCAATCAATTTCCTACTTGAATTTTGTTATTTATTGTTAAAGATGATGTTTGTTGTCGGCCTGTAAATTAAAGATGGGACAAACATCTAGTAATGGATGATACTCACGACACGTAGAGGTATGCATTTTACCCATCAAAGCAGGACCTTTTTGTAAAACATGAGAAAGTGCATGATAATTTTGACATTTAAAATCTTATTACAAATGCATTTCACTGAAAATAGAGATGTATGTGCATACACACAAATATATGGAGCTTTTGTCGCTGTAGTGGTTATAAGGTATATCTACATGTAGAGGCCAAATGTAGTAGAATATGTTTTGAGGGGTCATATCTCTTTTTTCTAAACTTCTTTTTTGTCAATGGCTATGTAACCTATGGCTACAATACGAGGATTTAATTAAAAAAAAAAAAAAAATATCATTCTTATTAGTTCGGCCATCCTTTGGGCAAATTGCGACACTTAGAGTCAAGTTCCAGTGACCCTTTATTTATCTAGTCAAACCTTTTAAAAGATAGAAACGCTTAAAAGAATACAAACTGACCAAATTGGCAAATATTGAATGGTACAGTCTTGTAGTTATAATTCTAGATTAGGGGCTTAGCTCTTATTTAATTTATGAAACACTTTAATGTTGTATACACTTGGCACAAAAGTATCTCGGCATGTTTTGTCGATAATTTTTTAGAAATATACCAATTTGTTCCATAGGTCTTGCTCTTTCATTTAACACGCGCTTGTAAAAAAGTGCAAAATGGATGAGATAGAACTAGAGCGCCCAAAACACGCAAACCCCCAAAAAACCAAAAGTTACAGTTTTTGGTTTTTCAATGGGTCACTGTGTGCATGGACATACATAATAGAGAGAAAGACAAACCAACGCGAAAACCAATTACCTAAATCGATTACCCATTCATCTCGACAAAAGCTCGGCACTCGATTGGGTATTTATGTGCATAAACCGACACCCCGACCGTTTGTAATCTATATCTATGCCGCGGTTCGATTCAGTGATTACGGGGAAAGCTGTCACAAAACCCCTTTTTTTAATTTGACCGGATGTTGTGACCCCTGACTGTAGGGGTTTTTGGGAACAAGTGAACAGTATACATTCAATTTCCATTTTTTTGGCCACGTTGTTGTCACCAAAGAGAGGAGATTTTGTTCAGAAAATACCGCAAAACCCCATTAAAAAATCCCGTCATCCTTTGTGAGATACGACGTAGCAAATAAGCTTGCATTTGGGGATTTTGTGACCCGTAATTGTTAAAAGTCTGGTGAAAATAATATGAAAAATGTTATCTCCGATCACTTCCGGACTCTTGAAAAACGGTGGTATGAAAGTTGAATGTACCTTGTAACAATGTATAACTTATGAATGGTGGCCAAGCGCGCCCAACACGTGTAAATGTACATCGAAAACCCACAAAATTGTAATATTTAAACTTCCGGTTATGTTGAATTTGTTTACAGCTGTGGCTGTTTGATAGTTCGATACCATGTCGTGCGAACTGATTCCATTGTCAGTTTCATCGAAATATGAATGTGATAAGTCATACTTTATACCTATAAATGTATAATGATAATTACATTAACCTCGTCTTCGCGAAATGGGGGGGGGGGGGGGGGGTGTTCCCGCGCTCTTCTATTCTTTTTCGCCAACAAACCCGGTTTCAATAGTTAATGTATTACCACTTGACGTTATGCTCCGTTTCATGCCCCCCCCCCCATTAAAAACACGACCGGGGTAGGAAAAGGGTAAAGCGTGATCCCAAGGATGTCGGTGTGGAATCACCCCCCATAGGCGTAAATCCCGGGGAATGGGGATATATCCCCCAATATTTTGATGGAGGGGGAATGGTCAATACGATCAATCCCCCCCCAAATGTTGATACCCATTCACAGGTTTTTGAACCAAATAACCTCAGATTTTCCCATAGAGTTAAAAATGGTAAATTTTGTTCAAATTACAATTATATTTAATGAATTTTAGCTTCCTAAAATTGCCAAAGTTTAGCGCGTAATGGATCTTTCAGCAAACCCCATTTCACTCATAATTTTCTCAACCACATCCCCCCCAATGTCAAAAAGAAATTACGCCCTGCCCCCCCACAAGTTTTAATCCATAGTTCTTACAAATCAATCCAGAATTTGGTACCACAATTAAAATCCCAGCAAGTGACCCCGCCGGTATGAACCGGGGCACGTCTGCACCAAAGGCGAATCCCTAACCATTGCGCACCCTAACCAGTGCGCCCGGTCAGCTCAATGATTGAGCTGTACCTGTTGGTAAAAAGTGTTTAAAATTTTTTTACTATAACGAAATCATTTAGGAAAACGTGTTTGATTATTTATTATTTCCCGGGCCACTCTTTTTATTTTCAGCAGTAAAACGAGAGCTATCTTCTACGCGCAATTGGGAATTTCAGATACGATACACAGAATCGGATTTTAGTAGCTCCGGAACGACGTTTTTTTTTTTTTTTATTTTTATTTCATTTAAAGTGTTTATGACTTTCTTGCTCCTCTCTGGGCAAAATTCATGATTCATAAAAACCTTTTCGCTTTTATTTCTCGTATCAGACCGATTAGATCTTAAGAACAATAACAACCCCAGGATTTATTTGGGTTGTGCCACTATATTTATTGTTGAATTATTCACCAAACCAAACATTGTATACAACATTTTCCCCCTGTTAATACTTTACTGACGTGTTGTGAAGGTTTGCTCAATGTTGATTTTCTTAAATGTAGACAAACAACGCTCCTTATTATGGATCAAAGTTGAAGATTTTTTGTCTGATATTTTTGTAACACGAATTTATGTCTGGCAATTCTCACAGAAATGTAAGTAAGACATATGGCATGATATATTACACATGCCTTGGGTGCTACTTGGTTTGAGATAATCTATGTAGTTTGCAAACATAAGGCGACATTAAAACGGTATTCGGCCTAAATCGGCAGATATTCTACTATACAAATGTGAAGATGATTGAACTACGGGAACTGTTAGCATTCATCGATAAGCCTGGCTGATCTACAGATCATAAATACCGAAGCTGATTACTCATAGTTTTTCTAAATATGATGTTTTGTTAAACACAAAACCATAACATCATTTTCTCCTACTATGTTTCCCATCTTGTATATAAAAGTATTATTTTCTTGCTTAACGTAGGTGGGGTCTATTAAATTGAAACAACTCAGATGACTTAACGAATCTACGGACAACGCGCTGTTCATACCTGCTCTTTTTATTATATGCCGTTGCGACTGATCCATAAAACTGAACTGATCGAATAGTGATTTTCCTGCGATGGTGTACACCGACACGATTCTGGGCCAAATTTGAATCTACACTGTTCCTGTGACTTATCAGATATAGTCGCACGGAGACTTGTAAGTAAAAAAAAATGTCGTGAACTAAAGCATGGATTGAAGCCTGGTCTTTAGTCAAGAATAGGTCATGGTCGATTGTGGCTAGGTTACGACAAAGGTCGTGTTCCAAATTCTGAGAAAATTGCGTTCACATCCTCACCCATCATGCATGACCGTGGCTTTGCTCACGATTCGACCCACTCAAAAATGCATCACCCAATATAGTGAACAAACCTCTGTGGCTAACCCATTATGACCTCCGGACTTAAAAATGCTCAGACAAATCGTTTTGTGTAATGTCATGAGTCAGTCAATATTGAAATACGGTCCATGGATTTCAGTTTGCCGAAGCCAAGGAGATCATGAGCTAATGTAACGTAAACCAGTGTGGAACCCACGTTAAGGGCGCGATGCTCAATTATACTCCAAACTAGCAATTTTTACAACTGGCACTACTTTGTAAGAGCACGTTCACAGATATTTGTCTATCATAACGATTTACCGATTATGCAATCTCCAAATGCGTGGTCGTGGAAGGACCCTTGGTTGATATTACGCTTGTTAATCTTTCTATCACTGAAAGAATAATGTCCCAAATTTCCCACATTCTATTCTTTAAATCAGAATTCATAGACATATGCGACGCGTTTCTGAGAAAAAAGTTGTTTTTAATTGACACCGAGTGATAAATGTAGACGAATTCAACACCGATTGGTCCACTTTTGTTTCCTCCAGATGTTGTCGGTTGCTTGCCCGTATTATCCAACCAAGATTTACTAGGAAAGTTCACGTTTTTCATTAAAAAACTTGGATTTATTCTAGAAACATTTGTCATATGTTGACAGGCCTGTACTGTGCTATGTTCCAAGCAACACAGTTTATCATGCGTTTACAATTTTTTTCCTTTAATGTTCCATAGCTGCGAGCTCATAGTGTCATAAAAAGCGGCTTATGTGTGCTATTTCCTTTCAAATCGAGTAAGCTCAATAAATATAGCCGAGGGATAGTATAAAGAGTAAGCTGTTTCCGCTGGAAGGATGTTCTTTGCCAGTTTTCTTCTTTCGCGTAGGTGTGCATTTTCCACCTCGGACCGCACAATAAATTCCTTTCGTCGTAAGAGGAGCCCGATGAATTGACCTAGAAGAATTTTGGTTATGAATCAAAGTCTAGTCCCATTTTTTTTTATATGGCTCTGACCTTATCGTAAGTTGTCACATAATGTTGCTGAATTGGAAAATTGCTGATCGGAAAGCCAAACTAGAAGAACGACCTGAGCAAATCGCCATAAATAGCTTTTGCGCAAACAAAGACCATTTAAATATAACTCTTTCTAGGACAGTTTTTGTCCTGCTGGGCCTGGTGCGTTCGTTTTTGTCGTAATGTTATTTGTGTGAAAGTTTAAATTGTTGTGTGTTTTGTACCTGATGTAAAGTTTTCTCCGTATATTTTTATGTATAAAAAAACTAAAGTGGAATGTTCAAAGTTGTACACTATTAAAAGCCTGTCCCGCATTTAAAAGTTCGAATGCAATCGCTCGAGAGCATTTTTTTTTTTCAATTTTTAAAGAGACCCTGGCACATTTGAAAAATAGTGCACCCACAACATTTTTTCAAATGATATTTTTGCATGGTTGTAAGCCTTTATATATAAAGACGGAAATTTTATGAATACTCACCTTTCGGGTAAATCGAACGATTTTATAATAAATTGACTCCAGAGTCATTTTATTCAACAGATGACGGAAATTGCGTTTAACTCAGAAAACAACGCCGTCAGAGTTCATTCCCACGTATCCACCCTGTTTGAACCGGTCTGTGATCTTTGTACTTCACATCAATGAGTACTGAGACAATAAGCATGCAAGATACATTTGTTTTAGCAAAGTTCGGCTGGATTGTCTTTTTGGCTTCTTATTATTGCCTGTTTTGTGGGCATGTCATTTCTATGTGTAAAATAAATGTGTATTCCTCCATGTCTAGACTATCATTTGCGAGCAATTTGAAGAAAATTTCCATATTTTGTGACAATGTCCTTTTTCATGGCCAATTCGAACATCAATTCAAATTTGTCCAAACAAGTCTAGTATACTTCTTTTGAGATGCACTCCCCAGTCGCTTGGATCATTTGGGCATTAGCCATCTGAAAAAAAAAATAAATGACTTAATGAATACCCTTAAATCCCATAACTGCCATTTTGCCAACTTTTTAAAAAATCAAGGAGCGGACCTGTTTTGGTGTTTGGCGGGGAAAGTGCTCCTAGATCTATAACAACACAAATACGCTTCCTCCCTTTGTTGGTGATCTACAGGTTCCTAATTCCTCTAGGGACGCAAGTGATATAGAAAACAGCAGGTTGTGAGAGTTTTTACGTTAAACATGTTTTGCATAAATACGTTTTGCACTTTCAATTTTACTTTATCATGCACCATGTGGTATACTTGCCGGTTTTGATTTGTTTTTGCAAGACTGCTGCTGTGTTGAAGTCCTCTTCCAATGCTATAGACCGGCACCGCGGTTTAGTCGAGTATCGAAATCTTGACAAACAATGACAATAGATTTGGGTTATAAAATTACACGCACGTCAAATTTAGAATTGAAGATTGGCAAGATTCCTGTGGAAAGCAATATCGTCCATGAATAACATCATTTATGGCTTTTTATAAAAAAATCTTGGCCAATATCTATCCACTACGTAACTTCCAAACGCGTGGCAAAACATCATTCCTGTTAGTGTTTTTTCACAATGCTTGAAGTAACGCGTTGTATTGACTATACAGGCTTGTATTATACTTCTCACTACCTATCGGCAGAAATCAAATTTATACAATATACATCTCCTTTGAGCTACATTACATATTCGAGTATTGTCACACCGAATCTTTATAGAGGGTGAGGCTTTCTTTAAAAAAAGTATACATTATAAACTTTCAATCGAGATGAGCACATTATGTTAATTTTTTGGCTTTGCGCCTTCCTATATAACGGTACAAATATGAGATAACTTTATATACGCGTTTCATCCATCCATGATTTTTATTCATGATTATCGGTGCGCCATATATTTTGGGGCTGGTATGTTTGAACATTGTATCTACAGGGTAGCAAATAAAAAAAAGCGAACCAAATTGAAGAAAAGAAGGGATCCCGAAACGTGAATATATCTAAAATCGTTCCAAATAGTTTAATGATCTTTGATTTGGGCTCGGTGGTCGAGGTTTGCAAGTAACCCTTTTTTTACTACAAACCCATACTGGTTTGTAAAACAACACCGTTTCACCCCATGTCTCACAAAATTGCTTGACTATGACGTTCATCCCTCCCTGATTTTGAACGTTGTGCTGTGTGTAGACTCTATGGCTATAAAATCTCAATTCCCTTGGCACAATTTCAGTACCTTCCATTCACGTGTATTCAGTAAATACACCCCTGGTTTTGTGGGTATGGATATGTTACCCACTCACACAAGTTAGTAGTTCATGTCAGGCATGTCTGATGGTACACCACCTGAACTGTTTCCTTGGTGGATGAGCCATATTGTAACTCATAGTGAGAATTCTGACCAAATACTATAAGACTTTACATGAACACCGCCGTGAATTAGGTGTTCGAACCATTATATATAATAGGAATTTCCCATGAGGTGTCTTCTTAAAAAAGAGAGTACCTGGTAATTTGAACAATTGAAATGCCTATCTACTGATTAGGTCTCGGCTAATTGATGTGAGCTGAACGGAACTCCTTGGCCTATGTAATTGACCCTCCAAAAGAAATAAAGGAAAAAAGAAAATAACCCATAACCCAACAACATACAAATTAAAACTACAAAGCTTCCGCAATGTAATTCTCCAATACCTCAAAATTAGACAGTTTCATTTTAATTAAACAGCAAATGTTTCTTCGTCAAAAGTCTGAAGGAAGTGTTTCGTGTTGATCTTGTTGTGTACTAGTAATCTGCAAGGTCCCTAAGACAGATCATTAACGAAAGTTACCCCGGCCATGGGCGAACTGGTCAGATCTTTCTCGTTTTCAAATTATTCTGCCCCTTAATGTACACTTGATGGACAACTCACCCATTGCAGAGAATAACTGAATATGATTTGCATGTTTCCCGTCCTTATGGGATCATTTGAGAGAGACTATTGGTTCCGGTCGGGATTATAGCAACTAACCACTCAACCCCCTCATTCTCGGTAAGTAGCTCTTCGTCTCTGAGACTCTTATAAATTAAACTAGTTTTTTTGAATGTAAAACGTGTTCTTGGTCCAGACACGCAAAGAATCTCATCAGTATGCAAAATTGCTAAACCATCGGTGGCAGAACCGGGGCGGGATAGTTAACGATAGTTTTATTATTGAAAATTGTTCGGATAAAGTGCCAAGTGGTCCCCTCCACTTTTGAAAATCGTTCCGCCGCCGCCTTGGACTAAACTTTATTTTCTAGTATGTCACTCAATATCGATTGCAACAAATCATATGGGCTTTACTCCTTCCCGTGTAAATAGCTACAAAATGATCAAATGTGTCTCCATCTTCAGGAATAAGCATTGTAATATTTTTTGCGTTTATTTATCCACACGGCATTTCGATATTTTATTGGTTGGGTTTGCTTTAACATTGAAAGTTAAAGTTAGATATTCTATCAAATTTTCAGTAAATGAAGTTCGGTACTGACCGTCCTCGTAAGTAGAGATCAATATGCGCCCATCTAACGATATTTAACCGTTAATCTCGTAGATACGAGCGAATATGATCTCTTGAGCGTACCAAGGTGGACATTGTGCTTATCTGTTTTGTCTACTACAGCCACTGATATGTACCCAGAGCTGGCGCTCTACGTGACCCTGAATTCACTCTGTTATAGACCGTATGCAATATGACGTCAGCCACCAGAACATGTGGACAAGATGGTGGAACAAGATGCAAAAATTCCAGGACTACAGTACTTAAGCTGTAATCGATCCATGTTTAGCGATGGCACAGGGATCATGACAGGTGAATGTATTGTAGTACCGAATGCGTCTATCTTGTCCAAAACATGGCTGGTCTATTGAATACTGTCTATTCGCTCTTGGCCAGTTCCCTTCTCTCTACCAAAACCAATGCCCTTCCAAAAGTTTAATCATTGTAATTCGTGGAAAGCATGTGTTTTAAAAAAATCAAGATTTTCGATAAACAATGTGTGATACCCCGATGGGCAATGTAAGGAATGTTCTGCTAACAATATGATCAATATGATCATAGTTGTGGGGCTGGGTTTTTGAAAATTTAGCGTACAAATATGTAATATCTCCAAATGTTTTGTTGTCCTTTTTTAATGTTTTTTCACCGATCTTGTTAGAAATGAACCTATATCAGTAGTATATTAAGCTTGACAATACTCTGAGGGCTGGGAGTCCAGGTTACGAAATATCAGTTTAGATTTAATCATCCCTAGTTCGTAAATACATTCGAAAAAAAAACCAATGAAAGTAAAATATCCCGTGTGCAGTAACTGTCGTTTAAGTTAAAATTACATCCCTTACTTTAGGTCATATTTGCATAATACAGAAAATTGACTACACTCTACAGCCTAAACATCCCTTAAAAAGACCAAACGAGGCCCTGGTAATTTTCCCATTCGATTGATTTAAGCTTAATAAGACACAGCCGAAGGATGAAAATAAACCTTTATTGTCCTGACTGGAAGGATACTGTATTTTTCCTTTAGCGCGCGATGTGCATTTAAGAGCTCATGTTGAGGCTGAACCTCTGTGACATGTGCGGAATCTCCTCATCGAAAAAAATATTTGGAACCCTTGATGCATATATTGACACCAATTCCCATGTTCACAAATGAGCTCCGAATTTTGGGTAACTCATTTTTTTTTAGAAGCAGCTGGTCTTCCCTTTTACCATAATCTTCCCCACTCCCCATCAATCAATGTGGTGGCCTGCGAAGCTGTTGACAACATGACTCGGATCAACTTGAAATTGGGTGAGAGGGGTTCACCTTTTCCCTAAATCGGTCAAAGTGATCCAACATTTTTTTCGAGGATTGTAGCATGAAAGCTACTGTAGGGTTCCAGATAATTGTCTCTAGGTTAAACACCACTAACATGGCTGCCGTAAAGATCACAAATCGTAGGTGACTATTTTCTTGCTCGGCATCTGTAATAAAGTGCTTTTAAAATGTCCTTAAATGGACTGGTTATCTATAGAAAGTGCTGGAATATTTCATGATTGACATGGTATTTTTTTCTCAAATTAAGTGCCTTCACAACAGTAAATGTGAGGCAATTATCTCAGCGCTCATCAATTTCACATGGGGGGGATTTGCTATACTTCTACCCGACAAGATATTGGTGATTCGTACTACAAAATAGTCTGGTCACCATGCAACTGTGGCTTGTACGCCTGTCTAAAAAAAAATGGGGTACAATCGAAAAAAATGGGGTTACATATGAATTTCAAATAAGTCACTTTTACTTGGTATAATATAAACGGAACCAAGGACCATGCTTTCCAATGGTGTTTGTTATCAATTTTGTTTTTCTTTTGTCAATCCAGAGATTATAATCAATTTTAGTGCGATAAACCAAATCGATGTTGTGCCACTAATTATCATGGGCACAGTTGGCTTCGCCAGTTATGCCATGCCTGGTTTTGAAGCCCCAACAGTTCAACTGACAAGAGAACAAACACAGATTAAAGTAACACAAAATCTATTTTATCGACAACGTTTGAATATTCAACCTAATCATTTCAATATAAATATTCTTCTTTTCATAAATATCAGCAATACAAATATTTATCAACGTCAATTAAAGGAACTTTGAAATTTATTACCAATTGGTATCTGTTAAAAATCATGCCAAAGTAATGTAATTGCAGTCAAAATAACACCCTCCAAATCCAAAGAAATGGTTTAAAAATATTCCACTATCCTTTGTGCATTGACGAATTGGTTGAAGTCAACATAAAATGGAGGATATAAAGGACACGGGGTCTGGGAAGGGAAACACAGGAACGTGAAAAAAAGTGAAGGAGTAGAAGGGAGGGAATGTGGGGGACGGGGGTGGAAAAAGAAGTGAGAAGGATACAAAGGGGACGAATGGGGGGGATGTTAGGGGTGGGGGTAGGAGACGTGATGGGATGTAGTGGGAGGCGGTGGATGTGGACGGGGGGGAGTTGTTAGAAGTGGACGACGATCGGGGGGGTGCTAGGAATGGATGGGGTGTTTATTTGGAAGCAAAGTATCAAGTGTTGGTAGGAATTTTGCATTTCATGATACTGCAGACCATAAAACTCGCCTCCTCCAGGTTGCTGCCGCCTGGTTCGCTTCTAAGTTCTAACAACACATATGTCGAATGTTTTTCACGTTATCTTAAACCAGAACTTAATGGACATAAACTTCCCCCATTACGTATCTGTTTTCGTAATCTTTTAGAGTTTCTTCATAAGTTTAATCTTGGCCTTTAATGATTTTTTCATATCTGTTCAGTGGGAATAACTTATGTTTAACAATTCGTTTCACAGTGTTCACTCACCAGAAGTGGCACAACCGATTTTTGGGTTCCGCCAGTAACTGAGTTTCTCGGATTGACAACATGCAATGAGATAAAACAAAAAATCCTGGCAAGCCTGGTCTTTTCTCTTTAATGTGATGTTACAAAAGACTTACTTATTTGAGATAAATCTGAAAAAAATCGGTTTTGATTGCACCATTTTTTTTTAGACCGGCTGTACTTGGGGTGATAGTGTTTGTATTTCCCTTAAAGGAACATGCTCAAGTTGCCATTTAGTCCATAGACTACTGTGTTCAAGTGAGTTATTGATGTAGAGCTTCAAAGCAGTTTGCCTTTGCGCAAAATCTCAAACCTATCGTGGATATTGATGCGTTGAATTGGCTAAATGTATAAGCACTGGACTATATCAACACTATCAATTGCTTGTCCTTGATTTATCTGGAATTGTTCGGTGTAAAAGCTTTACGGTTCTGTTTAATTCTATCCTGATATTTGTTTAAAATGAGATCCTATTGAGTCCGTTTGTCTGCTAATACCTTATGCAAATTCATAATGTGACATTATTTTTCTTTAACTTCCACAGAACTAATGGGTAATAAAATTTCAGCATTGTCAATTTGTAGATGGCAATTTATTTCTATATTTAGATAAACCTTTCAATGCCATATCAAATGTCCTTTATTCTATTTATATTTGTCCCTGAGCTAAATCCTCCCTTTGTCGTTTCCTTTGGTGGACCCGAACGAGCGATATTGTCACCGAACACAAAGTATAAAATATCACTTGGTCCTGTTTCACTGAAATGGATTTCCGAGAAAGAGCCACTCCATAAGAACCCTAAACTTACGAATTTTCTTTTAACCACCTCATCAGGATGTATCTCATATTGCAATGTTCTCACCCTTGAGCAGAGACCTAGGCATTTACAACAGGAACGTATTATACGAGAGGACAGTTTCCTCTGATTTTAATTAGATGTATTGCATTGCCAAAGTGGTTTTATGTAATGCTGTGTTATCAGATAGCCAAGGTTGACCAAGGGTTTCTTCAATCACCTAAGATCATTCGCCCAAACCCGCGAAGGAGCGCTAAAGTCCATTTCACTTGATTTAGGAAAATCTAGAATAAAAATACAAATATTTCTATTGTGGTCTATGTCTATGTGGTCCTTGATTAACACCAACTAAAATCTCACGAAAGCGGACTGCGCCGGACAAGAACAGTTTGCGTTCCAATTAGGATAGATATTCAGGTTCCTGACAAAATAAGCTTCGATTGTATACGTTTTTTGCCAGTTGGTAGTTGCTAAGCAAGTTAGTGTTAGACTGGTTCTTATATTGTATTGAATCGATATTTCACAAGGCTTGGGAGTTACATCGTTGAAGGAATGATTTCCTACAATTGTTTTCACATAATGGAACTCTGATGTATAGGAGTGTTTATATTTTCATGAAATGTCCATTTTATAACCGCTCTGAAACAATGGTACTGGGCGGTAATTGGAATTACACGTAATGTAGGGTAGCGAGGGAGGTCAGAATGACATATTTACCTTCTCAGAACTCAGTATTAATATTACATCCTAACAGCATGAACATGATGTCGGGGAGGCTCGCTGTTTGGATCATCTACTATTCAATGTTTACTTTTGTCATTCCTCAGGTACTGTGAATATATTTTCGCGAACTGAGTAACGCGGGACAGAGCAAAAATGTTGATACCGGTAATTTTAAAGGTCTGGAAAATATGACAACCGAACTTGCAAGAGAACCATTAGTTTTTTCATGTTGGTGAATATTCTTACTCGATGCCTATTGTTTAGTATCGTCCATTACAACAAATGAAAAACAAGTTCTAATTTAATGGTTTTGGCGGATGTAAATTATGAACCAAGTACCCTAGACATTTCCTAGAACAAAAATGAATCTTTTTTAAATATGCAATCAGCATCATGTGACGGGCCAATATTAATTTATCAACTTATCAACAAGGCAACGGATTGCCTATCGATATGCTAGAACGAACCAGTGCACTGTTATTATTTGTTTTTAAATGATTGCGAGCTTAAAAGTCTTATTAAATATGGTTTCGAGTCTTAAAACTGTTAAAAGCATTGACTCTGATAAAACATGATGCGTGTGGGCAAATAACAATTGTCCGGCTGCTGAACAAAACGTCAATGAGGTCACATACATATGGTACACCTAACCTAATTTTTTCCTAAGTGAGATTTAAATAGCATACACTCAGACGTGTACTTGTGGAATGTTAAATTCTTTTAAATTCATGGAACTACCTACCGAACAGAATTCTTGCATGTTTCCCACAAACACGAGGTGTATGGCATTTAACAGGGAGATTTTAATTACATACGCCACCACGCATCGTATATTTCATAAAAACTCCCTGTTAAATGCCATATCATGTAATGTATTTGTACGGGAAATTATTCACGACGCTACATTCCACCAGTTATAAGCCTTTGCGAATTACAACTAAAAAACCCCCCTACTGTCTTTTAACTTTAACCATTTTCATCCCATTATACAGGGATCCTAAATAATCGGAATAGGACACTCGATCCAAAAATGGATGCGTACTGCACACTGAGCTGCATAAATCTGTAGCTTATAGTTCGTCAGTCGTGCGTGACGCTATTACTCGACGTCATGTCATCCCCGGTGACGTCATGTGTGACGTTTATGCATAAATCATTAGGGTTAGCTTAATCGAAAATGGGGTGGCGCTAAGCACCACGATGCAATTGTCGTATGGGCATTTGTACACGTGTCACCCGCCTGATTATACTTATTATTTGAAGAAAATGCCGCCCAGTAATATTCTGAGATTGTAACTGTAGTTTCTAACATTAAGACACATTCAGTGATTTGCCAAATCAGAAAAATCGAATAAAAACCACAACAAGATCAGATTTTTGCATGTGAGTAACAAGTATAACCTTTCTTTACATAACCTACCAGCGTTAACTTCTGAAAGCACCTAATACAGACAAGTCGGACATTTATTAGTCATTATTGTCCGTTTGGACACTAACTACAACACGGAATTGAATAGGATACCCGTATCTTTGACACTGCGGTTTTCCCTCTTGCTTTTTTTTGCATTTTTCATTAAGAACAAATAACGTAATTTGCATTCTTCCGCCTTATCCTCCACTTTAAGACTACTTCTGCAAATTTGGAATATTTTGACTGTAATACAGATAATAATGCCTTTAAAACGGGATACCAGCCTAATGATAATTGTTTTATGTACTAAACAAATCAATGGTTAGTGGTAGTGCTTTTAAAATCCGCCAGTTTTTTAATCTTGCATAGACATGCAGACCACAGTCTCCTCAACATTCTACTCAACTTGCTTTCTAATCCGAATCCCACATTCCCTCCACAGAGGCTCCTCTGAAGAGATTTCCTTTTAACTGATCTCTATTTAGGATCTCTTCTGTCTCTGATGGTTTTGTCCCTCTCCAAGCAGATTTTCAAAGTCAATTTAACAGCATCTCATTTTCCTCATATGGTTTCCTTTCCTTGTCTGGTCCAGATTCAAATATTTTTGTTGCAATTTCATCTGCCCAATCCATGCTGCGTCTTGACTATGCCCTTGCATTTAAAAAATATTATGATTTTTGGTATTATTATGTATTTTGTATAAATGTATATCCCTACGTTCACTTAACTGGCATTTTTTTTTGCACCTCCTTTTCAAAAATTCTCGGGCCGGGACTTTTGCCTTAATTTTTAAAGTTTACAAGAAAAAAAAAACGCTTCCTCATTTTGCGGGTGATCGTCAGGTGGTCGCAAAGACGTCAGGGATATGCAATTAGCTTATTTTGTTTGTTTTGTCCTAATCATATTTTTCCCTGGTCCTGTTACGCTGTTCCTAACTATCGTTAATTGCTATTTGAGCTATCATTGTTATAGGTTATGTCTTTTGGATGTATTTAATTCAAAATCAATCAACTACAATATATGTGAAGTAATCAATCTAAATGCGTCGATATTCGCTAATTTTAATGTTATCTTCCTTCTGCATATTCTGGTTAAACACCATTTCTCTGCACCGTAAATCAAATAAGATGGGGATTTTCAGCCAAAAAGGAATGACAGCAAAAATGCACCAAACTAAATTTTAAGGTTTGTCCAACAATGCCAATTTTGCGTATAGTATCACCAATATTACTCATTGTATAGTGCATTGTTGCATTTCAATAAGACACACATAAAAGTGTGCGTAACTGCAAACCAGTTGTAAATTGTAATACTACCAAAAGACGTTACTGGAACCACTGCTCATTGATGCAATGTTTTCTCTACTGTATGTACTTTAAGAGCAACTAGCTAGTGATTATTGAATTTGACATTTTCGACGATGGACCGGGATAGTTATTTACACAAGGTACCACATAAATCAGGGAATTCCAGAAGGTCTCCCAACGTTGTTAAGAGGAAAGTGCTTATCTGGTTTTAACTTATATTTAACATAAATAAACAAAAACAAACAAGTAAAATACCAATTAAATACCAATTCAAAACGCTATTAGCGGTATGTGATCCTACTTGTAAAAGCATGTTCTACAGTCAAACTTTCATATATCGCAGCTTCCGAGACCCTTCTCAGCCTTGTTCATGATATGCGAAAAAAAAGGTTTAAGGTGAAGTTAAGGTTTCTACTTATTAGTCGTCCTGACAGCTTCTAGAAGAATTTCTTATCAGTCTGAACGTATCTTGCTTTGCACTTTATTTGATTGTATGTAGTAAAATCACTCCGCTCTCCAATATAAAAAATAGACACCATTGCCCAATCACTCTTGATGACCCCCCCCCCCTTCAATATTCAAAGGAAGTATGTAGTTTTGAAAATTAAAAATAAAATGTCGTACACACAAACAATTATTAATTCCTTTCTCGCCTGATATTGCCCAATACAAGCAAAAAAACAATTAACATATTTAAAGAGTTAAATGTTAAAACCAAACCAATCAGCCTTCTTGGCACCTATCTAATGGTTCGTCGGCCAGGGTTCGCCAGTTTCTTCCACAGGTGAAAAAACCGCGGTTTTTTCCACTTGGAAGAAACAGGTTTCTTCCAGTTTCTTCCACTGAAAGCGGAAGAAACTAAAAAGTCATTTAAAAATTTTATATTTTAAAGCCAATGGCTTACAATTTTGGTTTTATATTATGTAGTGAATAAAATATAGTGAAAGGATTTAAATAACCATTCAGGGACCCCCTACCTACCCCATGCAATTGCATAATTAAAGTCACATTGATTCACAAGACCTAAATATAACAAATTACTGGAAGAAACTGATTAGCCACTTTTCACACCAGCAAAGGCCAAGCAGAGACTCGAGTAAAGACTTGAACATCTTCAATTTCTCTAAACAAATGTTGTTGTAGTCTACCTAACCCATGTTCTCCCCATTAAGCAATACAAAGTTAGATATGTATTACACACAACATTTATAATGGTTTCTACTTTATGATTTGTGTTTAAAAATTAACAAATTGGCCATACAGATTTTAAAAGCTTTTTCATTGTTTGTTTGCACACTACAATTACAACTGTGATAGTATAAATGTGCACATGGAAAGATTTGGAAAATTGGTTACAATTATCTGTATAATTTGATTGCAAGACAAAACAAAATTGTGAACAAATTTACTATATACTTGCAAGATATACTAACATGCTATAAAATTGTAAATTAAAGTTGAAAAAGAAAAACAGACTGTCTGTAAAGTAACTAAAGTAGCCTTGATGATTTGAAGTGCAAAGCAGATGAATATGGGGTAATTTTTGTCCACAATACATTTCTTTATTTCTTCCAGTTTCTTCCAATTTCTTCCAGTTTCTTCCGGAAGAAGGTGGAAGAAACCCCTTTTTTTCCAGTTTCGTCCATTCCGTTTCCGAACCCTGGTTCGTCCATAACCCAAATAGATTGCATATATATAAAGACCGCATTCCAGTTTGCATCAAAACGCAACACCGTTTAGCCAACGTAATAACTAGAGTAATGGCAATACACAGTACGGTTCTTTTTTTAACAATTGCACCGTGGCCTCTGTGTTCATTTTACGTGATTGACACTTTACAATTGACAGACTTCTAAAACATGATTTCTAAACGTGCCAGACCTCCACATCGTCGAATTAGGTTACGAGTTCGTATTACAAGTTCAATCATACACAAGCTCTAAGAGGATTACAGTTGCTTGTCGAATGCGTGGCAATTAAATCGCAGGAACTTAAAACAGCACATTCATTATAAACAACGTGTATTAATAATAAACAACAATAACAATAATATTCGAAGGGACACTTAGGGGAAAATTTGGAATATTCATTAGGCTATAATGAGCTCTTATTATTATTTAAAATTAACCCACTTAGGCCCCGAATCAAGGATTTCCTGATGATGAAGGCGCCCTCAAATTCCAAAACAATCGTGTTTTTTGCACATAATGCTTATCCATACTAACCACTGTGTGAAATTACTAAAGATTAAATCGAATCCTTCATATAGGAAAATCAAAAATTTGTTATAAATTTCCGGATCCGGAAGTTTGGTATAAACATATCATATGGACGCAAAACTACACATAAATGTTAACTGCATCAAAACGAAAAAAATCCGATACATCTAAAATTTCGGAGAAGTTGTGCATTTTAGGTTACTATCTTTAGGGTTTCTAGTTGACTATTTTTCATTATTACAAAAAAAATAATATTTCGAAATCTCTGAGGTCAGACTTTAAGTGGACCAGGGGGGGGGGGTTCCTAGGGACCATCAAAATTTGTTTTCGACTGGCCGTTTCGCGCGTGGGATTTTTGCGCCGAATTTTTTTAATTGTCTGACTTTTAAATGCGCTTCTTTTGATACCAAAAAAAATAAAATCGGCCAAGCCGTAATGAGCTAATTAGGGAGGTCCCATGGAACCCCCCCCCCTTGGGCATAACGGAAGTCATTTGAGAGTATTAAAAAAAAACTCAAAGGAACCAAAGTAATTTTTTTGCTGATATATGTTCACACATACATGCAGTAAACAATTAATAGTAACATTAAAATAAATTAACCCTTTATGTGCTGAAAACAAACCAATTTCTGTGGACGTTGCTAAACCGTATGTCAAAGTTATGAGTAAAGGACGTGTATTTTTGCAACCAAAAAACCCGCTAAAAAAATGATTCCTAAAACTGGCAAGTTTTTGTTTAAATATATGTTGTAATTTAGGTCTTCTAGAGTAGATATTCAACATAAAATTAAGTGTTCAAAAAGTTTGATGTAGCGCAAGGCTCATTTGAGTTTTTCCGTCTTTTTGCCCATTTTCGCGTTGTTTTTGAAAACAAATGTTTTGCCCCTAATTTGCAGCCCAAAAAAAAAAAATCATTTTTTATTGCTGATTGGGGGTTTTATGACGCTGCACATGTGTGGTATAAATTTCGTGCAAAAATTCCCTCTGGAAGTGATTTTCCTTAGGGGGGTCCCATGGAACCCCCCCCCCATTGGGCACCAACCCGGGAGTGAAAACCCCTTGGTCACTTAAGTGTAATCTCCATAACCTTTGTTATTCTAGTGGATTTCCCTTAATTTTCAAAATACTATTCATATGCTTTGACGGAATTAAGCGTAAACAAAGGATACTTTAAGGAGGAAACGTTGATCGGAAAAATTCCCCCCTAACGTATTAATCAGTGCATTAGAATAGCCAATTTCGCCTAAACCCACACATAAGCTTTAATATAATACTATAATAATAATAAAAAGAACACAGCGCCTTGAAGAAATAATGTAACCCAGATGCAGGCAGGCAGCAGCTACTCCAGCGCCATTGCAACATTAAAAAAAAGCTCACCCATTTTTAGAAAGTCTATTTATTATATATGAAGAGAGTTGTACTTAGTTGTAGTGCCACGAGGATTATTTGTGTACCAAATTCTTCCAATGACCCAAGCCTTTTGGGGCCTACATAAAACAGAACAAGGAAAGGAAAGGGAACCCTACCATAGGAAGCAGCATGAAACCGTAGCACCTGGAGAAACCCTGCGAGAATAAGTTGGATGGAAACCATTACCAAAGGGCCTTACCGGGGTCGAACTTGGATTTCGGACGGTTGCAAAACGAGAGAGAGAAACCGTACGAGGGGGAGGCACTCCCCTTTTGGGACGGGACGCGTATTTTAAGGTTGGTAAGACTCCCAAACACACCAATATATTGAAAAAAAAGTTACCATGTTACCCAAAGACCCCTATGTATGGGGGAGCTTCTTAAACATGGGTCACCCAAAGACCCCTATTTTTTTAAAAGTTTGCAAAATCAAATACCCAAAGACCCATTTGGGGCGAAATTTTGCAAATGTGGAACACGACGAACCCCTTTTTTTTTTGGCAATTAGGCCCGAACTTCACCCAAAGACCCCTTACTTTTCTTCAGTTCTTCTGTCAGTGAATGCCCTGGTTTTGGAAGCGCCAGCCTTACACCCATGTCCCTTTCATAAGTGAAACGTTACGCTACGTTAACGTACATGAAAGCTACCATGGCCGATCATAAAATCCAAAAATAATAACAAGAACAAAGATATTGCTAAAATGAAAAAATACGGCAAACAGACTCGTTTAAAGGGTTGCCTGCTATTATGTAATACAACATTTTCGAAAACATGCTTACGTCGTATATTTGAGCATTCTCCCAGGGTAATCTTCACCAATTTAAGCTAGCAGGTTAATGGGTAGATATATTTACTACCAGTACGTTGCTTTACGTCATTTTTTTTTACAACTGAGAGTACTTTTTAGAATGTTTGTAAAGCTCAATAAATGTCTTTGCATTTTGATGGAAAAAGGTAGCTTTATGCTGCATGAAACTTTGAAAGGATTTTTAAAGGACTTCATCAGTGTTTGCAATAAAGCACAAAAGAACATATACAGGATGAACTTGTACTGGTGATGGTAATGAACGTTTTATATTTATCCAATGAAATCCGATATATTTAACGTTATTATTTTTATATCGGTCACTGACACGTGCATCTCTATTCAAAAGAAAGGATACTAGTATGTTATTACCCGGTATTTTTGTAAGAACGGTTATGAAACTTTGTGACAGCAAAAATAAAGATTTTGCTTAGATGAGCAGAAAGTATCTTTGGTCGATATGTCATGAATTCATATTCCTGAGCGATAAAGAATATCCAAGAATTCATCCCTGGATATAAAAGTAAGAACACTTGACAACTCCAAGTTAAATTATTCTCAGATGCAGATTTTTTACAAACATCAGCTAATCTCCCATTGGTCAATGCAAAATCCGGCTCTAGCAGTGACGTTTTCAAGTTACCTATCACACAAAGCTCTCAGATTTCTCTAAAATCAAAGCTATGATTAACTCTTCCTTGGAAGCTTTTAGAATTCTAAGGAAAACATAAGGGCATTATAATCATTACAATACATAATTAGACTTGGCACAGTATAAGCTCATACACCCGTCTTTTAAAAACCACTGACGACGCGTACGTGATCTCGGACCTGTTGACCACTTTGGTCCTCTAACAGCACTTTATATGTTTATAATTTTATAAGGTTGTATTCTAGATATTATGAAATTAGGTTGTAGCTTAAATAGGGTTTTTCGGGATGAAAACACTTAAAGCGTAAAAATTTCCCTTAATTCACAATTGGCGGGCGGGTGATCTTCAACGTATTCCTACTATTATGTGTTCCAACTTAATTGCGTTCCACTCCATCAACCATTTAGGTTCTCCATTAATTATTCGACTACCTCGTCTACAAATATGTATCGAGATAGTACGGCACAACCGGCCAACAAATTTTTTCTCATTAGATAAACTTATACAATCTTATTAACATTATTCAAGTTCCTAAGTTTTACACC
This sequence comes from Ophioderma brevispina, assembly GCA_023653785.1. Classification (NCBI taxonomy): domain Eukaryota; kingdom Metazoa; phylum Echinodermata; class Ophiuroidea; order Amphilepidida; family Ophiodermatidae; genus Ophioderma; species Ophioderma brevispina. The sequence goes on along the minus strand of JAMKCH010004434.1, from coordinate 5,929 downwards.
GCTAACCTGCCGCCGTAAATCAAAAATCTTGGGTGGACTACTTTTCTAGCATGAACTGGAAAAAGTGCCTTAAATGTCTGAAAATGCACTAGTTTTATATTAGAAAGGGATAAATTTCATGATTAAATGGTAGACGAGGTATGTTTTCTTCCTCAACTAAGTGGCATTTTGGACATTGAATTTGAGGCAATTTAACTCCGCGTTCATCATTCACATCGATTTGCAATATCTAGCACTGGCGACTATAGAGAATCTTGGTTGCCGGTCTGAACAACAATCGGCGAGTTTGGTGATTCGTACAACTAAAAACAATTCTGGTCATCATGGCCCGTCTTCTCAAACGATGTTTAACCCTAACCACTGGTTAAATCGCAATTAAACGCCCGCTAAAATAATAAACGCAATTCTGAAAGCATGGTTAACTTTACACGCTGTTTAAATTTAGGCCGAACATCGTTAAACCTGCCTAAAACGTTTTGTTAAACTTAGACTTGGTCCGGATGTAGGTCGTGTTTAACTTCTCACGTTTTCAATCAAATCCTGATATTTCTCCAGCTCTATTGGGATACTCGTGGTTAGACCATTTACCCATCCTTTATTCTCCTTAGCTTTCTTTTCCGAGTCCTCAGTTTCATTCTTCTCGTCCATTTTTTCCTTGCTTCCATTTCATGCTCGTGTTTATCTGTTATAGTACTGAATGATAGCAAGTGTGGCAACAACGACATAAAACAGTTTAAAATAGGTCCGGGCTTTTGTCACCGTTCATTCAACAATTTCTAAAAGCTCTTGCGTAAGTAACTTTTGAAATTAACCGTGGCTAATGCGTTGCATTTTACAAACTACGGAGCATTGTTTGGCATATAAATAGTGTTCACGCACACGTTAATAATATAGGCGAAGATAAGTCAACAGTGTCGGTGGATGATATTTACGGCGTTTGAAATACGTGGGTAGCTAAACGACTTGTTAAAATATTTAACCCGCGTTTTTTTTAAACAGTGCGATTAGCTAACCACAGTTTAGCCTAACCACCGTTTTATTTTAAACATCGTTTGAGGATGGAGGGATACGGCCCCATCCCAATATGTTCAAAATTTGGTTCTTTGGTGATTTTAGCTTGTACTTTAGGGTGGGTGATGTTGTTGTGTTCCTCTGTGAGAGTTTTTTTTTTTTAAATTAATATGGTATTATGCTATATTAAAACAAATTATGTCATCAGGATCGATGTATTACAGGGGTCAAAATCAGAAGTGCTCCAATTGTTGAAAAATAGAAGGTTGTTCATCTATCTTTATGCGTCAAAATAAGGAATAGTTTGTACCATATGCATTGTATAGTTATCATGTTATGCCGACAAAAGAGTCATAGGGCAACGTATTCCAATTGGCGTTGACCTTCTTTGACCCTTATCCTCCGTAAGAAACTTTACAAATCAAAACTATACCTTTTTGGGAGTCCTCTTACCTCAGGCAATAATTTGCAAGTATTTAAAAAATATAATCAATACTTTTGAATGTTGACCCCTGTACAAATAGAGATTGACCTTTTTTACCATTTTAAGGCCATTTTTAACCCCAGAACTCAAAACAACGTCGTAGTTCGTACAAACTATAACATTTTTGGAATCCTTTATGATTCGATGGCCAATTGGGCTACATTTCAACATGATTGGGGCATTCTAAAAGTTTGACCCCTGTATAAACTAAATTTTATTTCCTTCCCCCTATATTGAAAAGTGATACCCCAATTTGAGAGTAAACTACCTACATAGGCATTGAATTTAGAGGGTACATACTAACTACAAAGAGTGTCAACCTTTTCTGTAGTGGGAGGTAACGAACTCCTTAAATAATGCCCTATGTAATCCTGCTCCTTCTAAGCTCTAACCTTGGAACCAGTCCTTCATTTGATATGTCTTTCTTAAAGGGACGTAATGGCATGAACAAAACTGACTAAATGAAAAGGACCCTAACTGAATCACGCTTCCACGAGTTTTGAAAAAAACAATTTGATGTTTAACAACAGTAAAAACAGTAAAATTCCGGGAGGAGGTGGCAGTTTGTGGGTCATTACATGTATTTGAAAGATTACTTTTTTTTTTCGATATCGAATTTTGGTAGTATTTTGTATATTTACTACTATTCGATATCAAAAAGTAGTAGTATTTGGTAACCTTATGGTTGGTTAGTTTCTCCGGTAAGGGTTTATTGGTTTTCGCGCGAATACTTTCAGTGAAAGTTTGTTAGTTGGTATAGTATTTCATCACTGTTTATTGTAAGGCTCTTCTGCAGATGTAGCATATACAATTCATCTCGCCATAACTTTCACTCGCATCACGAGGTTTCAGACATGATCGCTGGATACACTGGGCTTGATGAGGGATCCTACGGCGGTCCTTAAAGTACGTATATCCTGTTTCTTCTAAAATTGAAAAAAAAGTTGGCGAAATTAAACCAGCGTTTCCGAAAATTACAAGACTGGAAATAATACCGAAAGCATTGTGGGAACAAGGGATGCGCCCTAGCGATTGTGTGTTTCCACGTTTCCGGTTTGCGAGCACCGAAGTACCCGACAAACCTTCAATTTTCTCGCTAGGTCTATAGTTCACATAGCCAATTACGAATACATATTCAAATAAAACAAGTAAACGGACCCTGTGGATTGCAAAAACTCCATAGAACCCTTCCTTCGTTTTCCCGAGATATTTGAGATTGAGTTTCATTACACCCATTATCTCTGACGACTGATAACTTTAGTTTCTCACGCAGTATCAATTTAGGTAATATCTTTCGCAGTCTGTGACACAGACGACCCCGTGGGAAATACTTTCCGGACCGCCGTAAGTGTAGGCATCTGCATGAATCTTGCAGCTTTCGAGTCGCCGGTCGACGTGGACGCTAAAAATTTACGCTACGTCATTCCCATCCCGGTCCATACGTCACACAGGAGCGGATAAGGTAGTTTATCGAAATTGGTGGCGCCATCACTGTCGATATCGAATCAGGCCTTATCGAAATCGTCCTGTACCGTCGTCATTTTACCAGTGGGTCAACCGCCTTGATCTAACCAGTCTTCCAAATGAGTTTCTGTTGTAACAGTAATGAACAATCGTATTCATCCTTTTAAATCGTCGGTGCTTTCAATATAATCCTCAACATGTTAAAATAACTTAATTGCAAATATTACAAAGTTATTTTCCAAACATTTGTTTTCGCGCCGCTTAAAATCGTTTTCTTTCATAAAAAAAATGGGCCGAACCGTTAATGAGTTAATAAATCAAAGAACCATAGCCCTTTTTACGATATTGTGAACAGATACATGTAAGTAAACAATTCTTAGTAACATTACAATAATTTCAATCCTGTTATTGCTTAAAACACACAATTTCATCGTAGACGTGGCTAAAACCGTTACTACTGTACAACTGTATGGGAAAAGACGTGTATTTTGCAACACCCGTAAAAAATACAGGATTATCTAAACTCTGCAATTTGTGTTAAATAAAATTTGGGTCTATAGAGTAATATCAACAAAATAAGTTTTTCCAAAAGTTTGATGTCTGTAATCGCAATGCTCATTGATTTCCGTCTTTTGGCCCCTGTTTTCGCGTGTTTTGAAAAATTTTAAAACAGCCAAATCGAAATTGAAATTCAGTAAAATTGAAAAATATTTTTCATTTTATGGAATGATTTTGGGTGTAGTCTTATGACCCTTCATATGTGGATAATTTCGTGCAAAATTCCTTCGGGAAACAAACAACGAACAAAAAAACAGAAAAAAAAAACCACAACAAACGAACACAAACACAAAACCTTAAGCGATCTACATAAATAATAATAGCAAGATTTTATATAGCGTCCTTATGCTATTGGCCCTAAGCGATTTCACAAATGGTCCGCTGATCCACTGTGTCCCAACCATACCATAATCATTTCAAGGGATGCAATAGATCGGGATCAGCGCTTCCCTTATCAGCAAACGTACATCGAGATAACATCGCAGCGGACCAGCTTCCCCAATATCGCATGGGTAAATGCGGAGACAACCAGCGGTTAATTTCTTGTCCAGGTAAATTACAAGACAGCTGATCTCACAGGGCTCGAACGCACGCCTATACGCATGGATGAGCTACACTGGAGTCGAGCGCGCGATTACCGGATTGAGCTATCTGTCCGCTTGTTCGTCCAAGACAAAGAAACAAATAAAAACAAAGAAACTCACAAAAAATACAAACCAAAAAACAATTAATGATCTGTTTTTAAAAACCTCAAGTTTGGGCTATCATTAATACTCTAATACAGAAAACGATGCTGCCGTTATGCATGACCTTTTAGTCCATAAAATATAGGAAGTGGCATTTAGTGTTGCAACCTATGGGCGACCTCTCCATATTACTTAAATTTAATGGTAATGTATTTTGAACAGGAAGACCCCCGGAAGACATATTAAAGTTGACAATCAAGATATGAAATAATCCCTTGACTTTACTTCTAGAATTAAAAATAAATTTACGGGAATACTAGTGGTTTCTTACGTTCCAGTCAGTAATGTTACGGTAAAAGAGTTTGTTTACTGCAATTTAATGGCACTTCACATGAAACTAACTTTTAATTTTACACGGATTTCTGTAACATACAGAGTGAGTCAATCAAACCATAACATTCAGGAAAGATATTTTTCTTGAAAGTGAAATGTCATTTTTCCTTAAATTTTTACAATTGGTTCTTTCACAGGCTATCAATATGTTTATTTGGTGTTTTTTATAGACGTTGGGTTCGGAAACTGTATCCAATTTTTCCGGAGAGACCCAAAAATTCTGTGGGCCACTTTTATAGCGACAACGGAACGAAACGGATTGGGCGGACGGAAGGAGGGACGGATGGACGGACGAAAACGACCGAAGGGACAAACACGAATCCAACATAAAATCTCCTGGAAAATATGTCCTTTTTACTCACTACTTCAAACATTAATTTAACAGACCTTGAAACGAAAATTTAACAAAAAAAATGGGAAAAAAACGTTTAAGTGCATTGAAATAGTTTACCGCAGCAGGGACCCTCTTTTTTGAAGGGCACGCTCCATGGACGACACCGAACTCGTACAAAACGTATTGCTTCGTCTTCTTCTTCTCCGGTAGAGTGCAAACTCCCAAGTTGAGGATAAGACTCACTGCGTGATGCGCATGAGTCGGAGCAATTCGACACGCATTCTTAAGTAAGTCAGGTGCAAATTAAATCAAGGTTCAATTAAAAACGGCATGGATTAAGAGGATCTACTTCCGTAGCAATCCCCAAGACGCCTTGAAAGCGTCGAAGGACTGGATATATGCTGGATCCACGGTAAAGCATCCATTCCCGGATGTACGTGGGAGAAAGGAGTTGCTGTATGGCTGACATTCTGGTGTGTGGTATCATGATCTTGAGAGTGACCTCTGTTGTATAAATAGTGGAGTGGAGATGCTGCTTCCTGGGATGGTCACCCAGCCAAATCTGATTTTGTACAATCATGTATAGTCTACGTAGCAATGCGGCTGTCCTGGAGTGATTTCCAGTTTCGTGAGTGTATCATGATGGAGACACTGCTTGTCCTATCATAATCATTTGTGACGAAGCGTGCCGAACTCCTTTGGATTTGTTCCAGCTTTTTGGTGTTCCGCTGAGTATGTGCCTCCTGCTGAATTATGCATCCCCACAGTGTGGTCTAGTGAGGTGGTGTAGGCTGCTTCTTTAACTTTCTTACGCAGTGTGATGTTTGTCGATACAAGAAGGCCCTGGTTGCTTTTGCTTTTTTTGTGAGGATCGCCATGTGTTTAAAGGAGAGTCGGATCCCGATGCCCTCCTAGGTACTTAGGCAGAATTCCCAAACCTCCAGAGTGTGGGCCATTGACCTTGTATGCGCAAATGGGCTTGCGTTTTGTTGGTCACTT
>JAMKCH010004433.1:0-50781 GCA_023653785.1 Ophioderma brevispina | reverse complement strand
GGGCCTGAGATGGGGCAGTGATCAGCTGGTCGTCGAGGTAAACGTAGATGAACATTCTTTGTCACCGCAGAGTTTCGCCAATCACCTTGGACTCTCCTTGTGAAGGTCCTTGGGCCGTGGATAGCCTTGAAGCGCAGGGCTCAGACACAGGAAGGTCTCGTCTTGATGTAAAATCCGAGCCATTTTCTGTCTGAAGGATGTATGGTCACGTGTAGGTATGAGTCTGACAAGTATGGGGTGTTTGCGATCCACCACCCCTGGCGTAGTACGGGATGATGGTGCTAATTTTCCATGTGGAAAGGTATGGGTTGAATGTAACGGTTAAGCGTCCTGTGGTTAAGTATGGGGCGCCATTCGCCCGACTTCTTCATCGTTAGGACGAATGGTGAAAAGAAAAACTACCCTTCGCTTGGTGGACAGTTTCTAAGGTTTTCTTTAAGGTTCACTACTCAATGTATTTTAAGAGTTAGAACCCTTAAAACCCATTAAAATGACCCTTAACCCATTAAAAGTATATTGTTTTAAGTTTAGGCACTAACGCATATAATATAAAAAGCAAATTTTAGCACCACAAAAATATTTAAAAACATGATAGGGCATTTCCTTACAGATATTCTTGAAACAATACTGTAATTTGGCGGGCCATTTTGAAAAAGCGCCCTCATAGTGGCAAAAAAGACTGAGAATTACACAAACAAGTGGAAGTTATTACTTGTGGTGTTATTGAAACACATGAAAGTGAAAACCACACCTGGCATACCTTCTGAAGTAATAGCAACAAGATGACGTGTGCCCCCTGACTAGCGGCCTTCCGCTCCAAGAGGACCCATCTGATGAAGAGGCAAGGAGACCTACAACAAGGGGGATTTATAATTCCAGAATTGTCAAGTACCGGTACTGGTGGCAGGATCGCCAAGTGGATCCTCAGCGAGCAACTCTACTCAGCCATCAATCTGGGATTTGGCGGAGGCTACGGGGCCATCGCCGTGGTCTAACTTGCAGCGCTTCTGATCTCATCAGGGAATGCTGCTTCAACGGACGCCCGAAACACTCTCTAGTGCCAGCTTGGGCCCTGCCATCAGTTACTCAAGCATCTCTACAGCCCTCCTTAGGAGCCTTCTCCAGGCGTCCTTAGCGGACAGCACCGAGAAGACACTCTCCCTTTGTGCCTCAGCAGCAGGCAGGAGAGTATCAGACCTCTTGCTCTGTCTATAGCAGCGAATCACCTCAGCTTAACAGGAGGAATCCTTCTTCCTTCGAGCAAGTTTCCCTGGCCAAGAATCAACCACGCAGCTTCACTCCACGGCCGATTGCCCACCCAGATCTCTGACAAGCTTCGGGCCGCGATGAAGGACAAGTTTATCTCAGAGACATTAGTACGCAGCGGTTCTACGGCAAGCTAGGATCCTACATCGGCTTCCTCGTCCCCACAGCAAACCTACACATCTTCCAGTCGCCACACTATCAGTAGCACTTTAACCACTTTGAAGTCAGTAAGTGCAACTCTTTTATCATTATAGCTCGCTTGCCTTTTTGCTGGCCACTCTGCCACGCACACAATGGGATCAACTAGTTTTGCATGTGATTGTGTGTGGTTTTCAGGAAATATATCCTCTGATTAATGCCTCTCCTCCAGCTGTGGTTGAATAGAATTGGTTATAAATTTATGCTCCGTTTGAAAATGTTGTATGAATCTGCAAACATGCATACTAGTTTGTGACAACGAGCAATAATATACGAGTCGGTCAAAATTTTTTTTATTGCAACAACTTTATTACCACTTGCACCTGACAAATAAACCAAAATACAAATTAATTAAATAGGTGAGGCATGCCAAAAAATCACCACCTTGAACAGTTTTAAAATTATAAAAGGTTTGTACACTGCCATTACTAAATATATATCCATTAGCCGGTCTTCACAAAAAGTAAGCCAGGGTTAGTCTTCATGAATGGACCCTTGACTTAGGGCTACTTGCATTATGAAGTGATGAAACATTGCTCACAGCTATGGACAGCAATTCTGGCAAAAAACCTGCCCTTGATTTGTAGACAGTCTCACCTCAAGGCGGTTTTCAATGAAACAGACCTGATCTTATCTGGCTGCCCACAAACAGGCATCTTTACCACAAAAATCATTGTTGGACACGGGGAAATTGCCTAACACAAGTCCAGGATTGTGTTGTTAACATACTTACCTAAAAGGTGTGATGACAATTTCTCATGGATAAGTTGACACCCTCATCCATGAGGAAATTTTCTCACCTGTCCATCACATTAGTATATTCAAAGGAAAAAAGATCTCATGAAGGACTAGATTGTATGAGATTTTGACCCAAATTATGCCTCAGGACCATATGGAGAAATATTCTAAGTCAAATTTGAATGTAACATGGTTCAGGAGCATATGGCAAATTATGCTCCGGAAAAGTATTTGATTAATTTTTTTTCACTGCTCCAGGAACATTTGTGTATCAAAAATATGCTCTGGAGCATATTTGACATTAAAAATATGGTCAAGACTTAGACTTATTTATGCTCCAAGAACGATTATGATCCTGGAGCATAATTTTGGGACAATCTTAGATTTCAAAAGACAAACCCTTGTTCAAAAACAGGGGTTTAAAGTTATTCCCTTTGAGAATACCAGCCCTTGTAATTAGTAAAGAGAGATTTCCATAGTTCCCACACGCATTGCTTTCCAAGGGAGGTTTTTGTTACAGGTACTGATGTGGGTCGGTTAGTGATGAAATATGGCAAATTGACAGTACTGATACACAAACTTGCATTTTTAGAGCGTTTCATCTCTAACGATCCACCTGGCAACCTGTACAAAAACTTCCAATGGAAGCAATGGATTGTGGAAGGCTACTGGTATCTTCTCTTAGTAATTAGTTTACTGCCATGGACAAGATTTTAGCCAAAAGTCTATAAATCGGTATAGGCACAAAAAATCTTGTATGAGTTTGGGACCACAAAAAAAAATGTAACTAACCATAAACAATGCACACTTTGGCCTTAATTTGTGAAAAATGTCTCGTAATAAACTTGGACTTTAGATTGCAAAATTTTTGGATGCATATTTTGTTCATTCGTGAAACGCATTTACAAACATTAAAAAAATTGCTTCTTGGAGTATTCAAAGTTTTGTTCATGTTGATATTAGTTTTCACATTGACCGAGTGTTTGAATCAATTGGCATTGTGACTTCAAATCGGCCCGATCGACAACAATTCCTCCCCGACTTAACTCATCAAAAATGGGATTTGGCAGCAAAAGAAATTTTTTCTCACTACTCCGGTTGAAAGTTAAGGTCCAGGAAATGTTCCTTATACCATTGGACCACATGGGCCAATTAGTTACATTTTTACTTCTACTATTCAAATGGCTGGACTAATTTAACTTGGAATTGGTGATTAAGATGGATGCGTTTCGTCCTCTTAATTCAATGTACGATATCCAAGGTCATGTTCATCTTTATTGTAAACGTACACTAAATCTGGTAATTCTGGGTGCATTTTCAGTGGCGTAACCAGGCGGGGGGGGGGGGGCAGGGGGGCGAGAGCCCCCCAAACCAAACCCTGGCCCCTTCCGCCCCCCCAAAATGACTGACCTTTTGACAGGTCTATGGAGAAGGACCCAAATTTGCCCCTTCAAAAAAAGTCTTTTTGGCACCCATTCAGCCCCCCATGTTAAGGTCTGGTTACGCCACTGGTGCATGTCTAGATATTAGCGCAGATATCGGTAGACGTTCATATAGAAGGCATTGTATGCAAATGAGAAAATTGCAATTGATTCCGTCATGCGCTGTGTGATGTTGTGCTGTGCTGTAGCGCTTGATGGAATCAATAGCAATACCTCATTGGCATATTGGACTTATATATGAAACGCAATCTACCAGATTTTGGTGCAAAATCAGCCACCACAGTGTTTTGTAAAGAGGTAAACTTCTTGTAATCCAATCAGCCTTGGATTGTAGTTGTTTACACAGTGGAGACCCTCTTCCACTCTTATTTGTTTGATTTAGTACATAGGAAAACTTATCGCACTAGTATGCTAGAATTGCCCGTTTGCTGTTGAATAGCATCGACAAGCAAAGATTTTTGGATTTAAAATTTAGAATCGACGGTTATATTTAATTGACGGAGGTAGAGTGACAGCTGGGGTGTTTCCCCAGTGGATAAAAGCGCCCGAGGGCGCCCGCGGGTGTCTAATGTTTTGCGCCCTTGAGTAAGGCGCGGTAAGTTAGCCGAAAAAAAATCAAGTTACAAAGAATACCTCCCTACCCCGTGTTGATATAAATTGAGTTTACCGGGAAAAGGGAAAAAGGAAAGAAACGTGTACAATGTAGTTCAAATGTGTCGGAATGTACAGACTCGCTGTAGAGGCGGATGTAAGTCGGATGTTCACATACAGCAAAGTTATATGGTGGAGTCTGGCCCAATCGCAAAAGATGTCGAAAGAAGAGAATGTGGCACGACCGTTGATCCTGTGTATAGCAAGGTCCCGTCCCCTTTACCTTTTATATGTTTACTCTACGCCAAAACAAATGAATAAATCTAGAAATTCCAACTCTGGCTGTTGTGACCATACGGCCCATATTCTGTTCTTTTTATTACAAGAATATTTACAAGTATCAAATAGAGCGCAGAGATGAGATTAAATCTGTGATCGATCAACTCTCTCCATCATATCTAACATTAAATGATTCCCTAATTTAAAATAAATTACAAGTATGTGTCAGTACTGTTATAATGTAAGCTAAAATAAAATGTACTTTGGGTTCTATATATACAGGTATTAACCAGAGTATGTATTGAATCCATCCCACAATGCCAAACCTTGGGAAATTTTACCTCAATAGCGTCATGTTATCCCAACACAAGTGGTGAAACCATTAAAAACCAGTCGTACGTGCTGGGCGCTGACATTTTGAATATTGCCAAACACACAACGGAATAATTATCAGTTTGGGGGGTGCTTGTATACACACATAATGTCATTCATACAAACATCCGCCAAAATATCAGTTGTAGTATGTTGGGTGCTATTGGGTGGTTTAAATTTTGTCCTTACCCATGGCCACACAACAACTGAAATGACACATCAGTCGTCTTGATTTAAATAAACCCCGCCTCAATGAATACAATCTTTCACCTAAGCGCGCCTTGCATTATGAGAAAAAAGAGTATCTGAGCAACAATGACCAGGTACACTTTATTACATCCTGGCCACCTCTAACACATAACATTAATTTGTATCACAACCGATTAGTGTATATGCAAAGCGTTAAGCGGCACCCACAGTAATGTGGAAGAAGCGGAGGGAAGGCTAGCCATTGCTTTCTAGATTGTTGGTACTCTGTTTCTTTGTGGTCCGGCAAAACTGCGGAAAGACGGTTTAATTTTCTAAAGATTTCGTAACGTTTGCCTCGCTAGTATATATAACCTCTTTGATCCCTCATAATACCCTTGACAGCTCATTGTTAGCCCACAAATCATTAGTACTTGGGTACGTTTTTATTCATGATCCGCAAAATGTCTTGTGAAGAGTTCTTAACTTCTGACCACATTTTAATCCCTAAGTACTAGGCCCACATTTGCAATGATGGTAGGGGTGGGATTGGTTGAAAACAAACCCGCTGGGTATACTAAACAAAAAAAAAGTTGTCACATATTTCAAATATAAGATGGAAATGGTACCGATTGGGGCACTTGCTCTTTTCCATGGTACTCCTTCACCCGCACCCCCTTGAGCATTTTGGCTAATTAACATATGTATTTTCATAACAGTTAAAATGAAGCTTCCAAATTTTTCATATCAGTTCCATTTAAAAAACCACATCAACTAGGTGTACTCAAGAGGTATTACATGATGAATCCACCATGGCTTTGAACATGTTTGAGTGACTTTATCTCCAAAGAGAGCTCTGCCACATTACATCGTACAGCTGCTGAACAGCCGTGGACATAATTATTGTCCATGCAAGAAGGTTGTATAAGTGCATGCTGCCAGGGACGACATCTGTGAGCTTCTTTATCTTTCCTTGAGTCAGTGGGCTCGAAATTCAGGCAACTAACCAAAGACTTGGCATAAAGTATGTTTTTAGTGAAGGAATTATCTATCTGAAAATGGCAGCTATTGCCCTTCGAACTTCTGGCACCCACTGACAATATACCTGAGAGCATGCAGGTGAATAGTGCAGAAGTTGGCTCCCTGAAAAGTTACTCACGTGAACTGTAAAATGTGCACCTTATATAGACTGGTCAAAGTATAGACTCATATGTCCAAACTCATTTGGGGAGGCCGAAAAAAATTTGTCAAATCAAAAAAGACACAGAAGAAGTATTAGGCAAAGGAAATAATTACAACACAAAATCTTAGAAGTTTTGGGAATGTGGACCACCCCTGGCTAAAGGCATGAGCCCACATAAGAATATGCCCCCCCGACCACGCCCAAACTTTGTGGCATGTGTGTTCTAGTTAGAGCGGGACAAAGCCTGGAGTGACACAATCTGTGATCTATTTTTTTTTTCTTCTACATGAATCTCTATGCTTGAGCTAGAGCAACATAAATAATCAAACTTTATTTAATTGAACATTTTTTGCAACCTTTGGGTAGAAGTGTGTTTATAAATAAGTAAACATCTCTACCTTTTTTCTGATCAAAATTTGAAAAATTATCACTGGATTTGAGAATCTAATTACTGTCTAGTAAAACAGAAATCCATTTTCTTTCAAGTAAATTATACTGAAACAATAAGTATATTTCAACAAGATTACGTAGTGCTCGTAATATAAATCAGATAACGATAGATGCTTACAATTACATGTACGGTATCAAGTATCTTTCACTTAACTTTGCACTATCCTTTACTTTTAAATTAAGTTTAAGAAGAAGTTAAAGTTAAATTGTTGACATCAACACATCACTAAAAAATTAACTTTTCATATCAAAATATGGGTGTGAGATTTTTTGGCTTCACTTACCTTAAAAAACAAAAAGAAATTGTATACATTAATTTTGTTTTTTTAATTGTAAAATGTACATAAACATACTCACACAAAGAATTAATTGTATATTATTTAAATGAAGTTTTTATAACTTTGACATTTCATAAAATATGGGAAAATACAACCACAATAGATCTGTAAACTTATTCATGCTGTACAATATTCTATCTTTGGAATTTATTTTTTAATTTAAAATCTACTTTATTCACAAATGGGTTATCTTCAAAAAGTGGAAAGAAACTTGCGACAGATGGTACAAACTGTGGAATTATGGGTTGGGAAAAGAGTTCCATATGGCCACCTCCCAACAAATTCTAAGCTTGATGGAATAAACCACAGAGAAGGTTGCAAATTTGTGAGGGGGACATATAAACTCTTACCAGGGGTTGCCTGACAATGCAAAGGTGATCAGAGCTCTGTACACATAGCCGCATCCTTTATTTATCCAAAACTTTTGATCAACTTTCAAGGTGGCACCCCCGTCTTTCAGGTTGTCAATACAGCCTTTTAGTGTTGCCAACTCCATGTTTATAACCTGCCCAAACTTTGGGATAACTTTTGAATCCACACAACAAGGCGAACTCGTATTTTACGCGATGCGTCAAATATGTCCCCCGTACCGCAGTCGCGATCACTAACATGCGATAAATGGCAATGACAACACCCCACCCCCTCACCACCCACCGCCCCTCAACAACCCACCCCAACACCCCCAACACCATCCCTCCTCCCCACCACTCTACCACCCCCTCCCCAACCTCTTCAATACCCACCCCCCCACCCCCTGCCTATAACACCCCCTGCCCCCCCCCCCTCCCCTCCCCGCCACCCCCCCACCACCCCGCCACTAACCCCTTACCCTCGCTCCCCTGCCCCCCCCCCTCCCCTCCCCTCCACCCCACCGCCTACAAAGCCCTCCACCCCTCACCAGCCGCCGCAGTCCCATCCCCTCTAGCCCCAGCACCCACCTCCCCCCACCCCAAGACCATCCCCTACACATGGAGTAGACACGTGGAGGTGCCGCTGACCTTCCACCCGTCCCCACACCCCATCAAATCCCCCACCTCACCCCCCGTAGCCCTTGGGCCCCCAAGCCTCCCTCCTCCCCTTCCCCGCCCACCCCACACCGGCTCAGGCCCTCCCCCCACCCGCCCACCCCCCTCAATACCAACCCCACTCCGCACACCCCTATGGCCATAGTAGTCCTCATGTAGCGAGGAATTTTGCATATCCTCCGACGTACCGTTTCATCAGAGATACAACATTGCGCATATTTACTTAGCTCATTTTGCCTACCTAAGCCCCTGGCTGCATATATCACATACTTTTCAATTGGCAAAAAAATTTGGCCTGATAGGCTTTCAAGCCAGCACAGGAATTTTGAGTCCCAATGTCCTAAGTCAAAAATTAGCAATTACGCTGTTTTTGCATATTAATTAGCTCATCTTTGCATACTCATTTGCCCAAATACACCCACTCTAATCATGATGTCGAGAAACTCTTTCAGCCCGCTTCCTTCCACTAAGGTACATCATTATACGCCATTATACTCCAGAAAACTCGAACCAAGGCCTTGCAGGAAAATTTTCATATTAATGCAAATGAGATCTTAATTATTAGCATATTTTAAATCATAAAATACGGCCCAAATCTAATCAGGGGCGTCGAGAACTTATACAACCACCCACCCCTTCTTTCACCAAGTTACCATTTGTTGGCCCTTACGGACACTCCAGATAAAAATCGTAATACAACATGGGTTAACATTTTTTATCACGGACGGACGAAACGGGCTGTCCATTTTATACGTCCCGTTCCGAACTCCTTCGGCGGGGACAAAAAAAATATTTTCTTCAAAGTGCGATATCTGGCCATTACGGTGGGTAGAAATGATTTTTACCCCAGGTAACCAAAGTATGAATTGGTGTTCTTTTGCCATCTGTGCCGCGTGATTTCTGTTAAAATAGCCACTGTTGCTGGCGTTTCTATCACACATTAGTAGGAAATTTATTCAGAAATTATCCATATTTTTGAAGAGACAAACTCCAGCAAAAAGCTCTACTCGCTAGTATTAATCTGGCTGATGGCAGTGAACGTCTGTCGTCTGTTTTCTACTGGTGCTTATTTACAAAGAGACACATAGGACCTATCCAGGCAGAAGCGGGCCCCCACTGTTTTTCGAACCCGGGTTTTTTGCATATTTGGATGCTATACCGATGTAGTAGAATAGATCACACAGACCTAAGTTAAAAGCCCATACCCCATTTCATGTGATTAGATATTTTTGGAGTATTTTTTTCCTGTCATGCATGACAGAAAATCAATAGCATTGTTATTTTTTTATAGGACAGTTACGATAGCAGGTGCAAGTTCACAAACAAAAGGTTTGTGGATTTACTTGTTTTGTATTCCATAACCTTTCGAAACGTGGTTGGGGGGTGGGTTGGGTCTACACCAATCCACTTGCAAATTGAGAGAAATTCCAATGTTCTACAAAAAATCTCACTCCTGTCACTTTAACCCGTATCTGGAATATTATACACTTGAAACCCTATCAAATCGTCAACATGGGTTTATCTGGGAGATAAGGCTTTCTTGCACTGACCCCTTATGTGCTAACTCCATTCAGCAGAAAGAACAAATCAAAAGCCAACAATCATGGCAAGGAAAAAAGACATTGGTCCTCGGACCGCACGTGCCGCCTGCCGTCGCGGTTTTGTGGTGAATGATAGTGCCGTCATATTACTTTGACCTTGATATGTGACCTTTGACCTCAACAAATGAGCATTCAACAAATGAGAATCCAATGTTGCACCTTGACTCAAGTTTGGTTCCAATATAAATCAATTTTAACAATTACATTTTCAGCCTATTTTACAACTTGACCTCTATGACCTTTGACAACTGGTATGTGACCTTGTACCTCATCAACAAATGAAAGGGGATCATGTTGTAAAATCTAGTGACTTCTAGTTTGGTTTAAATATCGAAGTATGCGGATATTCCAGGCAATGTTAACAAACCCTTTTTTCACACCAACAGAAACAACAACAACAGTCGACAAAGTGATCCGTATGTCTCTCTTCCTGCCTTAAGCAGTCGACACCAACAGTATCACCAGATAATGACCACAATGTAATACCAGTTATCCTGGCACACCAAGGTCATGAGACAGGATACATATGCATTTGTTAACCTACTACCGTAAATTGCATGTTTAACAAACACTACCAAGTAAATTGAAATATTTCACAGCTCCTTGAATAAAAATTAATGCCCGGCTGAAAGGGGTATCTCAGTATATTTCCACAGGTTCGCTATTCCGGAGTTTTGCTATTTAAAAAGGCGAACCTTTTAAAGTATCGGAAAGTGAATGCTACAATGCCTGTTCGGAAAACGAACCTTCGGAAATGGTTAAACCATTCGGAACATCAATCTAAACCCCGGCAAACATGGGAATTCAAACTAATCAAGATTAGTGGCTAAATTGGGCACCTAGTGCCTGAATGCAAAATTTAGAGGTCTTTAACATATTATCCTTCTAAAACGGAGAAACCTGTTCTCCAAATAGTCAACATTTATGAAAATGCATAATAAGCATACATCTAATTTAAACAATATGCCTTTAAAAAAAAACATTGGGTGCTTACATGTCTTATTTTGAACTCCATATTTCATTTTTTAAACACTTAAGGACTTCCAACCAAGTTAATATATAGACATGCAATAGTATAGATGCTCCATATTGTTGCACCATGATGCTATTTTAAAACACAATAAAGGCATGAATTGGTATTCCCAAATGAGAATTTTTCTCTAAAATTGATTGAACTAAGGTTTAAACCGTGATTTTGTAATCCACTGGGACCCAGACTGCCGCGACATCACGTAAGTATTCATAAATTAACCGTTGTGAAATCCCAAATGCCCAAATCGAGCAGAGGGTGTCCTGCCCCCCCCTGCCAAGTCTCTTACACCCACATCTTCCCACTGCACACAATGTTATACAGTGCAATTCACCATAGTTTTGTTCTGGGTGTTTTTGATAAGATAGCGGCCGCCCATTTCCTGCCTATAATGTGAACTCCTCACACTTTTTTGGCGTCAACAAAATCTGTAAAAATCATCAAACATATCAAGCTTTTAAAATGTTCACATATTTTTTTTAACATATTCAAAAAATAGAATTTTTCAACAAAATAATGAAATCTTTGGATGATGAAAGACACTTTTGGGATGCTGGTAATTAACACAGAAACTAGGAATCAAAATGTCCTTTAGGATGCCTTGCATGAGCTACTAAAAACCGCAAACACAGGTACATAAATGAATTCCATCGTTGTAATCCATAGGTTTGTAATTGAGTCCAATCCCCCAATACACCAGTTTTTGGAAATTTCACCCAATAGGTCTGTGATCTCACAAAATCCTATTCTCACCACATAAAAATGACTTTTTAAGCTCATTTTAGGCCCACATAGCGTTAGTACTTAGGGAATTTTTAGGCATGATATGACAAGTGATGGTGGTTCTTTAACATTTGAACACTTTTTCTACCCTAGTACTGACATGTGTTTATTTTAGTACAGTACATTATAGGCACATTGCAATGCATATGGGATTGGTTCCAAAAAAAAACACCCTCTGGGTGTAACTCATAATGGAAATCAACTGGTATCACAAATTCCAACCTGGGAAAGATCTGTGAAGAACCTACATGTCCAGACAGTTTCTTTTCCTTTGTTACAGTTTGTAGGTTACGACAACTTCCATTGCCATTGTTTCTGACCACTTGTTTCCAAGGACATCATGCATCTGCTTTTGCATTTGTTGTCTGCAAAACATTTCGAATATAGTTGGTGCTTTCTTTCCGGACAGTTCGCGTGCACACCCCGTGCAAGCACTGGCAGATACACTGTGATTTTGGCGCATGCTTGACAATTACGGCATTGCATTGTCTTTGTGCGTTATCCCTGCCAGTTAACGCACCTTACGCTGTGTATGTTCCAATCTGTCCGATAATTAAATCCGACTATAGCCGAGTTATTTCTCCTTTTTAATTGTATAAAAGGAAATCTGTGGTGCCCGACGCTATACTAACTAAGTAATTACTTACACCTTCCTACATTCACCGTCAATAGACAATCACTAAACTTCATGAACATTTTTAAAAACTGTTTGGGTTCCTACACTTTTTTAATGTGAAAATAAATTTTGCCCCAAATGTTATTTAGATGACCAAAACGAAAACAAAAAATCTCCTTGTAGTATGTGTAACACCAATACAGTTAGGCTAAAAAAAGAAAATTGTTTGGGCGTAACCCGACTGACCCTAAAAAAAACTACCGACTCAAAGTTTTTGTGCAATTTGCACAAATAAAAAATATTCTGCGACCGACCCTTTATTTTCATCCACTTTAAAAAAAATATTTTTTACCACAAAGATGAAAAAATAGCAAAACAAACACACAAGCAACTACACAGTAAAATAAAGATCTTCTGTGTCTTTGAAAAAAAGCTTTAAAATAGAGCATTTTATTCATGTTAAAGAAAATATTGAGAAGATCTAAAAAAAAAAAAATTAAAAAAAAACAATCTGAACCGACCGACCCTTATATTTTTTCTCTGTTACGCCAAACAAACATTTTTTTTAATGCCTTACTAACATTTTTGGTGCTTAAATAGCATAAAGAAAAGTATTTGTGGAAGATTGCGATTCAAATTAATACTCCAATACACATGGTGCACTGCCTACAAAAGGAATACCAAAATCTCACATTTTGGGTAGATGCCTCATGTTTTGTGGCCACATATGGTTATTACTTAAAGTTGCAACGAAAGATTTTCAAGTCTCCATATAGATTAGACGCTCTTGGTGTGATCATTCACTCAAATGTCGCATGTTATTATCTAACGTTGTGGTGTAGGTAAGAAACTTAAATATTATATTCCAAAAATCCTTATTAATGCTTTGCAATCAATTGTCCATGCCACTTTGACTATTGCAGCAGTCCCTGTCTGGTCTAACTGTAACTAACATCTTATGAACACACTTCAAGTTCTTCAAAATAGATTAGCTCACATAATTTATCAGGCTGACATTAGAACTCATGTTAAAGAATGGATGTGTACACTGCCGTGGAACAAACTTAATGAATAGGTTGATAACCATATGATAATGCTTATTTTTTTAAATGGCTTTTCAAAGGTCTTGCCCCAAGGTTACCTTCCTCTCAGTTATTTTTCACTCAAGTTCATTTTAAGGGTACCAGAACAGAAGTCAAACCACAAAAACTCTTGTATGAACCACCTTTGGAACCTAACTGCCAGGGAAACGTACGTTCATATGAGAGCAACCAAAATATGGAAACAGTCTTCCTTCTGATATCCGGCTGTAACTATAATACAATTGAGTCTATCTCAGCTCGCACAAGCATCTACAGGGTAAAATAACCCACATAGATTATTTTGTACTACTGTAGATGTCTATAGTTCATTTATACTCACTCATTGCTTATTTTATTTGTTCGGTGTTAGTATTTTTTATCTTATGGTAATTGGTAGGTATAAAGTTCCTTCTGTATTTATTTTTTTTTTTTATTTAAACTTTCTTTCGGAGGGTAGCCCCCTCAGTGAAGTGCACTGATTTCCAAGGAGGGCCTGCATATTACAAATTGTACAGAATGAACTATACAGATATTAACATGAAGATAAAAAAATACTATACGCACTACTGTACAAGTGGTCTATATGCAGGGCCCTCCTTGGAAATCGTCTCTTTTGTCATGAAGGGCTACCCGCGAAAGAAGGAATAAATAAATACTAATAGATTCCCACCTCTTATTTGGTTACAGAAAATAAATTCTTTAATGAAAACAAAAGGTTTTGTACATGCTTATATTCAATAGAAAAACAGGCTGATACTGAATCTTGATTTGTCCTATACGAAATAGACAATTTGACAATTTTTGTACCGAAGATTTATAGTTCTCAGGCTTAATCCTTCACAAGATGGGGATATATTTTTTATATAAAGCTTTACACTAGTGCCAAAATCAGAATGTTACTTTTTTTTTTTTCGGGACGCCCTGTTATTTCGAAATCTCTGTGCACCTTTTAATCCAGGTCTGATAAGTACAGTTGTTTCAGCAACTTGTTTACCATGTATTTTAGTTCCAGGTCAATGGCACCTGCCACAGTTGACAGTATGATAACTTTGGTAATTCAAATTACCTACATTGAAAAGGTACGCGTACAAAACACAGAGGGTGAAAATGCAAAAAATAAATCATGCAATTTGCCATAGTTTCATAACGAGCATTGATTTGTGATCTCATTTTTGTCAGCACAAAATTTCAAGGATCTGATAGACCATTTATACGATCCCCATAATGCATCTCAGGTATGCGCCCTTTCATCCGGGAACTTGTTACCAGCCTCAAGACGGCTAAAAACATACGGTTTAAGAGCATAGAGAGGAATACCAGAAAACTTAACCCATCTGTTAGTTTGCACTATAGTTGTGTAAATGTCCGGCAGGGGTGAAAGTAGGGGCACAGTTACGATAAAAAAATATCACTTTTGTCATGAATTTCAACACAGGTGCCTCGATGTTATTTTTTGTTCCTTAGATATGTCTTTACATTTTGCAAGATTAATTCACGTGAAAAGTTACTTTGTATTGTAATTTTGCCGCGAACAAACAAACAATTTTTTTTTGGTGAATACATGTGAACTCGGTACAAGTTCCCGGATGGAAATGGGGCACAATACGAGATGCCAGGCCATTATTATGGGGATCGTGCAAAGTTTCTGTTGAAAATTTCAACCATTTTTACAATAAAATAACGTATAACAATTTTTTCCCAACCAAAAGATATCTCGCAAGTCAAAATGAAAAAAAGGTGGCCCATTCTTTTAAAACCAGAGGTTTACAGAAGATTAAAAAACATCTGCATGATTTTTTTACCAATCCACTAGGCAAAACAAATGTACCAATTTTCTGCTTTAAAGTTTACAAAATCAAGCATTTTTGAAAAATAAAAAAAATAAAAAAAATAAAAAAAATAAAAAAGTTTGACTTTTTGAACATTAAGCTCACCTTACAACATTTTTTTTTACAATATTAACTCTGGCCCAGACTTTGTGGACCGCACAACCCTCTTTTCCCGATAGTTAGTATGATAAAACAATATTTAATATATTATGTAAAACACCATTGCTACACAGACATACCACATATAAAATATGCACAAAGACAAGATTGGAAAAATGATACAAAATTTCAGCATTTTTCTCAGTACCGATATAATTATGATGTATATAGTACATGATTTTGCTCTTGTTTTCTACATTAAATATTCTATTGGTGATTTCTATGATAGTGTTTATGTGTTGGTCCAATGTTGGGCTTATGGAACTCTAGAACTGAATATTTGTGGTGTTCACCTGGAACAATTACAAGGGGGAACTTGTAGCTCCCATGTAACGCTAGGTTAGTTGGCCCCATCTTGGGATATTGCCCATGAATGGGAGAAGTTATTGTAATGGGTATTTGTGGTTGGGAGGGGCTTGATTTAACTCATCTGTTAACAGTTTGTCCTAACCCCCTGGAGCAGTTTGAAATCGTGCTTATCTTTACATTGTTTTAATTTAAACGCTTAGCGGTGGCTAACCAGAAACCCATCGGATTCATAGGAAATCTGGATGAGGAAGGGGTAGATGGTACCCTGGTAGAATTGAAAAAGATATACCTACAAGGGTGTCAGCTATGGAGAGCTAAGTGGGGCCATCCAGCACATGCTGCCTTGCATAATGGCGAGTGGTAGTGAACAAAGGCTAGGCCCGCGCCGAAAACTGTGGATGGGCATCCGGTCAATTATACTTTTGCTCTAATAAATCATCACAAAGCAGTATTGCTGGGTGATGAGGGTGTATCCGGCCACCCCATTAGCGGGGACCAAAGCCGGATTTAAAAATTGTGAAAAGGAAAAGCAGAAAGACTATAAAACCAGCAGAGTCTGGACATTTACGTGTCATAATAACAACTCAAAACTAACACACTATGAGTACAATAGCTCATCCACCTATGACACAGTTCAGTGGATTTTACTTTCGTAATACATGACATGAACTGCCTTGTGTGATCTGGATATCCATATTAATTACCCCAAATACCAAGGGAAGGTATTTTCTAAATTACATTGGTGAATGAAAGATACTGAACTGTGCAAAGGAATTGAGATTTTACTGGATCTAGTGAACAGGCTTTTTTTTTCTGTAAAATTTAGTTTTATTATGATGCATTTTTTAAAAATATCCTATACATTCCCACCTTTTCTCGAAAGAAAACTAGTCTCACTTCTTTGAACAACTTTTATCTTTCCTCAGATTTGCTGGGCCACACAAACCGTTGAAAAAAAAAAATATTAATTTTAAATGTTCACAGGTAGATTCGAACCCATACCTTCCAATTCCAGTCTCACGTACTTTGGAAAATTACACAAACCTATGCTCATTGTTATAGAACTGTGCTGTCTGAATTGGGTTTGACTCACTGGTACAAGCTACAATACTATCCCCCAAGGACACAGTGCAGTTAGTGTATATGTGTATGCATACATGAACTGACTTACATACTCTGGGTACATAAATACATCCACCCAAACATACCCCAAACAGGGGGTGAATTTTCCTTATACCTTGTTAATGAAGTTACTGAACTGTGGCATGGGAATTGAGGCGATATTGACACACAGAGATATGAGCTACAATAATGCTCCTCCTCCTAGACAAGTTTCAGAGTTGTGCCATGTGTTGCATTAACAACACCTGAACTGATCTAGTGTACTCTGGGTACCATAATACTACCCCCAAACCAGGGGGTGTTATTCCTAATGCACTTAGAATGCAAGTTAAGAACCGTGCCATGGGAGTTGATATATTTTTAAATGCCTTGAATGAACGATAAAAACCAGGGCTGTCTAAGCAATGTGACCTTATACATATTAACATTTAGTGGCACATGCGAGTCATTTTTATGTGTGTAGCCAATTTGCCATCAAAGTGGTTCATGTAAACTCACTGTATGATCAGATCACTCCTGTTCATCATGATCACGCTTTCCAGTCCTAACATGATATAAAATAACCCTTACATTTCAGGTTTATGCCAGGTGCAGATGCAAAAGACAATGCCTAAACTTTCCACATCTTGCTTCTTGTGTTGGAAAGTTAGGCATTATGTCTCTTATGCATCGCACCCCACATAACCTGAAATCTGAAGGTCGTAAATGATCATAGGGCCAAGCTACGGGCAACTACTACTACCTATTTTCCCAAAGGTACAACATGATCCCTTAACAAAGAGTTACCCTACCACTCTTCGCTGGGGAAGAACGAGTAATAATTGTCACTGGCAGAATGATAATGACAATAAATTTTTGTGAGGTTGTTTTGTTTTGGCCTCTAATTATCATTATTTGTTAATCATACTGTAAAATAATGAAAAATACCACATGATATATCAATCTCATTTCCAGATTTAAAAGGATGGGCAGTGCTTCCAGGAAAAACAATCAGGAAGCATCTCTTATTGAATGGTTGTGTTGTGAACTTGCATTTCAAAAAATAACACGCATGAAATATTGAAATAATAAGCTGTATATCTCCAAGTACTTCATAAAATGCTAGTACACAAATAAGGCATTGTTACTTTGGAGAATATAGTAAGAAAAGAAAAACAGAAGAGGAAACAACTGGGAGATTTCAAAATTGTACACCCCCTTTTACAACTATTATACACATATTTGGGATGAAGAGGAAGAATATCTTTAAAGCAACCAGTGAGACATATTAGGAGAATTTTCGATGCCATACTAGATGGTGTCTTATCCAAGAAATGGGGGGGATTCGTTTATCGATATGAACAATTAACGAATTTGACATTCCAAGTACACAGCCTCTTGCATGCATGGCATATTAATTAAACCTCGCCAACTGCTTTTGTGACCACATGAGTAAGTCGCCGTAATAATTTTTGTGAACATTTGTTACGCTGTGGTTCTTTCAACAAGCGCACACATCCCGTACTATTATTATTAGGGCGAGATTGGTGTCGGATACGGGATATATCACTTCTAGTCACCCGTACACGGCGCGCCGCTGCCGACCGTGAACGGGGTTTCCGAGACGAATAATTCCGTCTCCATCCCAACTCCCCTAAGACACATTTATCATACCCAGTGACACAAGTATTATAGCATTCTTTTCTTTCTACGTTTTAGTTCTAATTCCAGAGGCAGAAAATACTGCAGACCGTTGTTTTTGTGCCAGGCTAGCTTACGCTACCGTAAACTAACGTAAATTGGTATTTACTTGACAACAATATTGCCAAGGCGCATGTCTTATTGACGCCATATAACCGACTCCCAGACACGCACAGATGGCATGATACGGGAAATATCTATTCAGTAAATTGAGGCGATTGACCAATGATATTGCTAGAATCTACCAGATGGTATGATAAAAATCTTGACTCAAACTTGGTATTGCCTTCCGGCGTAGTACACTACTGATGCTCAATGAGGACTCTCTTGGCTTTAGAGTTCAGAACTTCTGCCCACGATTATAGGCGATTCCGATGCAACCAATCACTTAACAATTTCCAATTCCACACTTTAATTTTTGTAGACGTTCATAGAAGTCCCATTGATGCAAATGAGGTATACAATTGATTCGGTCATGTGCTGTATGACGTTGTGCAGTAGTGGTTTGACGAATGAAGGGCATACCTCATTTGCATCATGGACTTCTATCTGAAACGTCTACCTAATTTTTTGCACTGGAAAAGTATGTGGGACTCAACGAACTCTGAAGTCATAACTTCCATGCATGCACACTGAGTAGTCTGACAAGGTAATATTTTTTACAAAATTGTCAAAAGTTCAAATGATATAAGATTACCTTATTGGAATCAGCATGAAAACTACTTTCAAATGAGTTCAAACATTCACAGTCCAGATCAGCAGTCTTGAAATGTTGCCCAAAATTTTTATGAACCCCCCGAAAATCACTGCGGCACAAAGCCGTGCTATCTGCAGTGAAAGTATTGAGTATCCATGGCTATAATCATGATCAGCATCTGATGATGTTCACATGAATAAAATACATGTTTAACCAAAATGTATGCTCTGCTTACAAAGTAATATTATTTAAACCTCTTTGCTTAATGTTAGGTTTATCAAATTAACTTTTCTTACATCTAGCCAGAACCATAACTTTTCAAGATCCAATTCTACATTCTGGATTTAAAAAGGAGATCCGACCTGATCAAATTATACATATTTCCAAACACACATACATACACACACATATATTCGATTCCAAAAACCTTTTGTATCAAAATACCCACTAGCATAAGGTAGACCATTTCTAAGCCGAATTCTAATTTGTAATTTATCTTCATGTCTATATCTGGCTCTCGCTATATATAGCCCCTTTAATATATTAATTTCATCCATGTTGTTTTTTGACACATGGTACATTGATTGATAGATATATGAAGGATAACAGCTTCACTTTAAAATGGTGGTTTCGGTTTATATGTACCATACCTTAGAGGGATATTCAGAGGCTATCACTATTGAGTTACAATATGCTCATGCATCCACCAAGGACACAGTTCAGTGGGTTGTACTTGAACATACATTGACATGAACTGACCTTGTGTGATCTGGGTACATATATCATACCCAAAAACCAGGGGTGTATTTTCTAAATACACTGGTGAATGGAAGGTACTGAACTGTGCCAGGGAAATGAGATTTTACTAGCTCATAGTGTAAAGGTTAGTTAGATATCAGGATGTCCATTTGACATTAGTAGCCAGGTAATTATACCAGCATTTGTCGAGGGTAATTTACCAATCTCGATTCCAGAAAAATACAGCTTTTATTTGTTGGAATTAAAGAAATATAAGAAGGTGGTAATAATGCAATATACTGGATCTTAATCCTTTAATTTAGACCCCCATCAACTACGATACAATAAACAATTCTCAGTGAAGCTTCATTTTACAAAAATGGCCAAAAGTAGGTTATGACAAGGATTTTTAGTCCCACTAGCTGTTAAGGATTCTCACAGACTGTGCTGGAGTCTACTATTTCCACTTATATGGATTGCTAACATTCACTATTATTTACAATATGCTCATTCACCAAGGACACAGTTCAGTGGGTTGTACTTGAACATACATTGACATGAACTGACCTTGTGTGATCTGGGTACATATATCATACCCAAAAACCAGGGGTGTATTTTCTAAATACACTGGTGAATGGAAGGTACTGAACTGTGCCAAGGGAATGAGATTTTACTAGCTCATAATGATTGCTTACTTTCAAAATATTTTAGGCATTTTAATCTTTGGACTTTTAATTGGTCCGAAAGTTGTAATGGTAATAGCTGCCATGTGATACCTCGTGAGTCTGGCCAGTATTAGTAGGTTAAACTCAATTTATCTTTCCTTGAATCAGAGGCTCTCAATTTATCTTTCCTTGAATCAGAGGCTCTCAATTTATCTTTCTCTGAGTCAGGGCTCTTGATATTTTTCTGAAGAACCATTTCAAGAGCCACTGACCAAAGACTTGGCATAATAGTGTCTTTGTTGGTTATTTCTGCAAATGGCACCTATTGCACAATATGACCTTGCATTCATATCAACAAATTGGTAAAAATCATTATTTTGGGGTGATGAACCTGCCTCTTGCCATTTCGCAGCGAAACCTGTAATTGCTTGCAGGTGAAGAACCTCTCCATCTTCAAAAGTTCCTTCCAGTACTCCTGAAAATTAACATGTATTCTGCATAACCAACACATCACCATCTTGGCAATGCTTTGAACACATGGAGAAACTGTGATATTTAAATAAGCCTCAACGTCTCGAGAAATCCTTGAGTATGCATACCATTACCTCCGTCTTCTGTCTGAGACACTGACACACTCTTTGCGATGACCCAGTGCATGGGGAAGTCCTTCTGCGCACCAAAGGGAAAATATTAGCTTAAAATCAGCCTTGATATCTTAAGAAATCCTTCTGTATGCATGTCATCACTGTTGTCTTCAGTCGCAGAAATGGATATGGTTTGGGGATGACCCAATGCATGGGGAAGTTTCTCCTGAGACACCCAATGGAAATTGAGAGCTTAAATCAGCCTTGACATTTTGAGAAATCCTTGTGTATGCGTGTAATTACCATGTCTTCAGTCGCAGAAATGGATATGGTTTGGGGATGACCCAATGCATGAAGGAAGTCCTCCTGAACACCAAAGGGAAAATATTAGCTTAAAATCAGCCTTGATATCTTAAGAAATCCTTGTGTATGTGTGTAATTACCATGTCTTCAGTCGCAGAAATGGATATGATCTGAGGATGACCCAATGCATGGAGAAATCCTCACAGAAATGGATACTGTTTGGAGGTGACCCAGCGCATGGAGAAGTCCTCCTGAACACAAAAGGGAGAAATAGAACTTAATCAGCCTTGTTATCTTGAGAAATCCTTGTGTATGCGTGTAATTACCATGTCTTCAGTCGCAGAATGATGTGATTTGGGGATGATCCCAATGCATGACAAAGTCCTCCTGAATGTCAATGGGAAAATGTAAGCTTAAAATCAGCCTTGACATCTCAAAAAATCCTCAAGTATGCACAATGTCTTCAGTCACAGAAATGGATATACTCTTGGGGATGACCCAATGCATGAGGAAGTCCTCCTGAATGCCAAGCATTAATGGGAGCTTAGAATTGTCCTTGGCATCTTCAGAAATCCTTCTGTATGCATGTCAACACTGTTGTCTTCAGTCGCAGAAATGGATATGGTCTTGGGGATGACCCGATGCATGAAATGACCCAATGCATGAAGAAGTCCTCTTGAACACAGGGGTAAATGGGAGCTTAAATCAGCCTTGACATCTCAAAAAATCCTCAAGTATGCACAATGTCTTCAGTCACAGAAATGGATATGGTTTGGGGATGACCCAATGCATGAAGAAGTCCTCTTGAACACAGGGGTAAATGGGAGCTTAAATCAGCCTTGATATCTTAAGAAATCCTTCTGTATGCATGTCATCACTGTTGTCTTCAGTCGCAGAAATGGATATGGTTTGGGGATGACCCAATGCATGAAGAAGTCCTCTTGAACACAGGGGTAAATGGGAGCTTAAAATCAGCCTTGGCATCTTGAGAAATCCTTGAGTATGCCTGATGTTTTCAGTCATAGAAATGGATATGGTCTTGGGGATGACCTGAATGCCATGGGGCTTAAAATCAGCAACGGCAATCTTCAGAAAGCCTTCTGTGTGCATGTCATCACTGTTGTCTTCAGTCGCAGAAATGAATATGGTTTGGGGATGACTCATGCATGGCCAGTCTCTTGCACATAGGGGTAAATGGGAGCTTAAAATCAGCCTTGGCATCTTGAGAAATCCTGGAGTATACCAATATCTTCAGTCAATGAAATGGATTGTCTTGGGGATGACCCGATGCATGAAATGACCCAATGCATGAAGAAGTCCTCTTGAACACAGGGGTAAATGGGAGCTTAAATCAGCCTTGACATCTCAAAAAATCCTCAAGTATGCACAATGTCTTCAGTCACAGAAATGGATATGGTCTTGGGGATGACCCAATGCATGAAGAAGTCCTCTTGAACACAGGGGTAAATGGAGCTTAAAATCAGCCTTGGCATCTTGAGAAATCCTGGAGTATACCAATATCTTCAGTCACAGAAATGGATATGGTCTTGGGGATGACCCAATGCATGAAGAAGTCCTCTTGAACACAGGGGTAAATGGAGCTTAAAATCAGCCTTGGCATCTTGAGAAATCCTTGAGTATGCCTGATGTTTTCAGTCATAGAAATGGATATGGTCTTGGGGATGACCTGAATGCCATGGGGCTTAAAATCAGCCACGGCATCTTCAGAAAGCCTTCTGTGTGCATGTCATCACTGTTGGATTCCGTCGCAGAAGAAATATAAATGATATGTTTGGGGATGACCCAATGCATGGCCAAGTTCTCTTGCACATAGGGGTAAATGGGAGCTTAAAATCAGCCTTGGCATCTTGAGAAATCCTGGAGTATACCAATATCTTCAGTCAATGAAATGGATTGTCTTGGGGATGACCCGATGCATGGGAAAGTCCTTCTGAACACCAGGGATAAATGGGAGCTTGAATCAGCATTGGGTTCTTGAGTGAGTTCTGGAGACTGTACTGACTACATGACAACACACTTGCCAACCTTCTTGCTTCCTAATCTTCTCCTCTTGGCGGCTCTGTGTTTCGACGCTGTTTTCTGCAAAACATGAAAATCAGAAGAAAACAAATGAATAAGACTTTACAGAGGGGACTGATGCAGCACTAACTTTAATGAACACTTCTTGTTAAAGTAGAAGCCACCATTCATTTTACACTAAAATTGCAGATTTTAAGCGTGTTAGTGCTTCAGCTGGGCCTAAAAAAAAAATTGTTTGATTGGCGTAAACCGACCGACCCTATTTTTACCGCCGACCCTAAATATTTTTATTTTTTGTGTGTAAAAAAATGAAGTTTTATAACCACGTAAAACAAATGACGTCATACTTCGGTACTCTTAAGGATTTGCAGGACATTCAAAATGACAAATAAAAAGATGTGTTACAGAAAAAGTGAAGATGTATGCCATTTGTTTTTGTATGTGTGTCATATATTTTGTGTTCTGGTATGTAAAACATAAAAAAAAAAAAATCCGACCTACCTACCCTATTTTTTTTTCTATGTTACGCCAAAATCAAACAATTTTCTTTTTTAGGCCTAGTGTACACGCACTGGTCCGTGATTGGGCGCCAGTGCACGTTGACAACAATCGCCGATGCTGAGTGGCTCAATCATGCATGATCAGCGCATAATTTGCTCTGGCCCGGGAAGGAGCATAACAAGCAGACAACACATTAAAGGAATTGTAATTTAGACTCCAACAAATTTGGACAATTGCAAAAATAAATGCTCATGAAACATCGGTCATTGGCAAATTTGCAAAAATATCTACATGCGAAAATATTGACCTATACAGTACTGCAAATTGGCAAAAATATCTGCATGCAAACTTCGATGGGGGAGGGGGTGAGGTGTGTAATTGAAGAAGGGTGGGTCAAGGTATTGTTTGATATCTGCATGAATTGTACCAAACTTTTCCCAATTCAATTAGTTATTAATGTTCCACAACAGCTAAACTGCACATTCCCAGATGCTATGTTATCAATATTCATTTAGAAGTTAATCTAGTAGTGCAGCTAACATCATTCCTTCTCCCACTTGTCTATTCACTATCGCTCATTCCACATTTGATTTACTTTGCAGAGAACACATTTTGGCAAGAGTTCCATATGTACCCCCATTCAAAGTTCTACATGTAACAAATTCTTTTTCATTTTTGGCCTTAGGGTTAGGTTTATTGTTAGTGTAGGCCATAAATAAAGGAATTTGTTTCCTGTAGAATTTTAAAGAAGGGGTACATATAGAACTCTTTCCCACATTTTATACAAGAGCTAGAGAGACAGTTGTTTTTCTGAGTGAGTTTGATATTTGTGGGAAAATGTTCTATGGGGATGAAAGGCTCTATAAGTTCAGTCAGTTGGGTGTTTTTCTTTTTCTCTTTAAAGGTTCCCCACCTGATTACAGCATTTTCGTGTTTCATTAGGAAGGGCCACCACCAATCAACTTTAATTTCAAAATTTCATTTGAATCTAACATGCCACTTTGATGTACGCAGTAACTGTGCGTATAACATTATCCCATAGAGTTCTGTAATTTTACGGTTACCATACACAAACCATATTTTAGCCGTAGTCTCATAATGGAAAAGAAATTAGTCAAAATATTTTGCAGATGAGATGAGAAAAATACAAGGTTTCCAATGGTACCAAAATCTTAGGTTCAGTGATGGTGTGAAAGGTGGGCTTGAAACTGAGGATCGGGTACTTCATCTTTAACACTCATGCACTATAATATCCTATTATATTTGAGTCAAGTTGTCGGCGGCTAAATCATCACCCAATTGGGTTTCTAAGGAAATCTGATGAGGAGGGTAGCTGGTTACCCTGGTAGAATGAAAAAGAAGATCTACCTACAAGGGCGTCAGCTCTGGAGAGATAATGGTGGCCATCAAGCATATGCTGCCTTGTATGGAGGGCGTGGTTGCCCAAAGCTAGGACCACTGCCAAAAACTGTGCATTGACATCAGGAAGGGCATCTGGTCAATTATCTTTTGCTACAATAAATCCTCACACAGCAGTATTGCTGGGTGTGAGGTGTATCCGGCCACCCTCGCTTAGCGGGGACAAAACCGGATTTAAAACTTTGGTTTAACTAACTTATATAAGGTAATATCATGTATTCAGCAAATCACAGATACTCTAAGAATGGTGATATGGTTTACACAGAGTTGTAGAGGCACTTGTATGATTGGTTACTCAGAGAGCTATCTCATGCTGTGTCCTGTTAATTAGCCAATCAGACAGATTGTATTACAGGTGGTAGTGCTCAGGGTCTTAGCCACACGGCCCTTTCATGGCAAAAGGGCATAATGCAAAAGGGCATAACTCGAGTTACACCCTTTTGCCTTGAAAGGGTCATCCTGCAAAAACCAAAGCATTATGGGATACTTATTTAAAAAACATATTTTTAGCATTATTTAGGCTCAACATTTTAAAAGAAAAATTTATCCAATAATGCATTGGTTTAGCAGGGTGGCCCTTTCAAAACAAAAGGACCTATCTCGAGTTACGCCCTTTTGCCATAAAAGGGCCGCACTTGCTGCTTCATGAGATTTGAGGACATGATAGCATAAATCGAGGAGTCAGTGACACAAAGGCAACTCAATTTTGGTCATTTGGAGAAAACTGATTTTAAAATAGTTGCCTACTTGATTTAATTTGGCCTTTGGGAATTAACCCATGATTCACTGGTCAATCTATTAAAAATAAAATTCTGATCTTGACATTTACTTGCCACTATTATGTATCAGAAAAATATGGGTTTTTTTGAGTAACAACATGTCATTTTTAAAGAAATCGAATTACATCTCTGTGTCACTGACCCCTTGAAATGATCTTTCATTGTGAAATTGTTTGTGATCTTGGTCCTTATTGAGGTACATACCTTATGACCCTGACTACTTCATGGAAGGCTGCATCTATATTCTGTGGTGGGTCCTTGGCACTTGTTTCTATATATGGGATTTGCTGCATGTGTGAAGAAAAATAATAATGAAGTATGATGTTAATACAAGGTGGTTCTTAAACATGTCTTTGTAATCACCTTTGAAAAGGTTGTTTGAAAAGTTTGACAACTGGTATTTTAAATTTACCTCTTATTGCCTATTAGATCCCCCTGTCACAGATAATTATGTTGTAAATATCAACTTATGTAGACTCTCTTCCTCCTTCCCTTCTCCCTCTCCTTCCCTCCCTTTCTCTGCCTTCATCTTTCCTCCCTCCCTCCCTCCCTCAAGGAGCAAGACAACACTTTAACCAAAAGTACACAATGTACCAAATGCACAAGATATGACCTAAGTGACCCCTGAATGACCTTTGACCTCCTCATCTGTTACCCCACATAAGACGCTTGTATCAATGTATAAGCATACCAAGTATGAAGTTGATCATCACTGAACTAAAAAAATCTAGACATTTTAACCAAAAGTGTATACTACATGCACATGACCCCCAAAGCAACACCTGAATGACCTTTGACATCATCCGTTACCACACCACACAAAAGACCTCTTGTCTCAATATATAAGCATACTAAGTATGAACTTGATCCATCACTGCACTAAAATGCTAGAACATTTTAAAGGGGGATGGCCCGATTTAAGAATATGAAGTTTTCATCTTGATAGATTGGCCTTCACTCCAAAACCCCATCTGTAAAGTTTCGTGCCGATATTTCAACCCGTTTTGATGTGAGAGCTAAAAACGTGATTTTGTAAGCCCCATAGAGTACTGTGTAAAATTAATATTGGTCGACCAAAATGGGTCACATTTTTGCTCATAACTTCCAAACCAAACATCCTTTGGCTCTAAGATTTCACAGGGTAAATGAGAAAAATAGTGGCTTTCCTCTGATACCAAAATGTTGACCACTTCCGGTAAAATCTGGGGTTTCTGGGGACGAGGCTATTAGCGATCGGGCCATGGACCTTTAACCAAAAATGTATACCAAAAGTTGACACGCAAACAGACACACAAATTATTTTACTATACGGTCTTTTCATCAGATGACCTAAAAACCACCTGTTATCGAAGCCTGACTTGGCATGTGATTCCAAACAAGGTGCTATCGCCATGTCTAGTGCAAACTAGTTCAGGAAGAGACAATAATCATGTATGTATTACGAATGCATGTGTTCCTCAGATTTTGTATCCCCTGCTGTAACATTGAGTGAATGGGGTGGAAGTATTTAAAGAAATCGCAAAATGCAAATGTGCACCCGCAGGCGGAGTGACCATCTCTCTGTCTTTGGCTTTTGGGCCAGACTCCATCATATATGTTTGCTGTGGTGGGTTCGCCACTTCTCCCGCACAGCAAGTCTGGTTTGCAGTCCCAGCATATGCCGGTACCCATTTATACTCCTGGGTGGAGAGAAGGCAAGCGAGGTAAAGAGCCTTGCCAAAGTGCACAACACATTGGCGACAGCGGGGCTCGAACCCAGCAACCTTATGCTTATGAGTGAGTGCTGATCCCAACTGCACCACATGTGCCCCCTAAAGAAATAGTACCCTATGTATTAGAGTATTGAGAGAGAAGAGGGGGGTAGAGAGAAGTGCGAGTGAGTGAGTGATTGAGAGTGAGTGAGCGAACGGAGGAGAGAGAGAATGAATATCATGATGGGTGATGCACCAAGATGAAGAGGGCAACCCTACGCTTGGCAAGAGATTTTTTTGTGTGAAAGATGCGAGAAAAAGCCTTAGGGGATGGGGAACAGGAAAATTTGTGTGATGATTTGGAATCGGTGAAGGAATTCTTGTACCTGAGGACATGGTAACATGTAAATGGTGGATGCGAGATGGCCGTGACAGCTAGAGTAAGGATTTTGATTGGGGTTGAAGCTTGGGAATGTGGAGAGTTGTTACACAGGAAAGATTTCATTTGAGGATGAAAGGAATGGTTGTGTGTAAAGTTGTGTGAGATTGGTGTGCCTGTAATGGGAGTGAGTGAAAATTATATGAATATTTTGATAGTACCTAGAGATCTATGGGAGAGTGATGTCTTGGGTGGTGAAGATTGATGGTAGGTAAGAGACCTGAAGACTTGATGCAGATGGTTGGTTTGGAAAAGCGGGGACCAGTTTTGCAACGGGCGAATGTTGTACGTTGGTATGTGCACTGCGAGGAGGGAAATGAGTATTTTTGTGATGTCATGTGAACTTGGGGGGGGGGGGGAGGGCGACTTAATGTAAAGTTGGTCTCCTATTCACAGAACACGACGGCAAACGAAATGTGTTCTGTGAATGCTGTATTTTGTTATAGAATAATGTCTAGATGAAAGAGATATTAGTACAAAGCGGCCATTGCATGCTATCACACTTTGCTGTGAATAGCATATTAGTACTAGAGCACGCCAACCAATGTGCTAACACAAGCTATGTGTTTTTGTTTTAATTTCCAACATCACTGGTGCTCCACGCCTTTCGACATTGCATATTTGTCTCACCTCACTCGGACAATCGGCCATTTCTTTCGAATGTGATTAAGGACAACTCAAATTCATCATCTGACACGAATCTGAGTAATATTGTTAAAAATAATGTCGGCCTCCAGACAAAAGAAATTGATACAAAGTAGGCAGTGCAATGCTGCTATGCTGTGAATGGGACTCGTTAGTACTAGAGCGCGCACACCAATTGCGCCAACATTACAATGGATGGGTTTTTGTTCAAGTTTCCAACTTCACTAGTGTTCCACTGTCTTACAACACTGCATAGTTGCCGCCCTCGCTTAGACAATGGGCATTCTTTCGAATGTGATGCAGACAACTCAAATTATACGTAAGAAA
Source organism: Ophioderma brevispina (assembly GCA_023653785.1). Taxonomy (NCBI): domain Eukaryota; kingdom Metazoa; phylum Echinodermata; class Ophiuroidea; order Amphilepidida; family Ophiodermatidae; genus Ophioderma; species Ophioderma brevispina. The sequence continues at coordinate 21,674 of JAMKCH010004433.1, read as the reverse complement.
CGACGAGCGTGCAATTACCCGCTTTATCAATTTCTTTCTTCTATACCAATCACTCAGATTTGTGTCAGCTCACCATTTCACTATTTGAGCTCTGAGGCTCCAGCACCCAAAACTTTCCTACACTCACTACTGATAAATAAATTATGAAGGGTAACATTCTTTTTGGGACACCCTGTATGATACATTCACACAAAGCAATACATTGTCTCTTTCTGATCATATCAGGCGAGACAATATCATGTTCGGCGACACAATGCTTTGTAATGGCATAACCATTGCACAGTGCTGAACCCGACCTGATAAAAACAGGACTGATGTCTTTTACATGCACGTGTGTCACATTTCCCTCCCTCACCGCCCATTTTGATCAAGTTCATTTTGTACCGAGAAAGTTTTATCTTGAGTTGAAATTTGTACGGGGGAAGGGGAGGCATTCCAGAGACTTGTAGTGGTCACAGGTGAATCTTCTGTTAATTGTTCAGTTAACAAGTTCATTTTGTACCGAGAAAGTTATCTTGAGTTGAAATTTGTACGGGGGAAGGGGTGGCATTCCAGGGACTTGTAGCGGTCACAAGTGAATCTTCTGTTTATTGTTCAGTTAACAAATTGAAGCAAATTGAAGAACAAGATTTGCATTATGCTGACTTCTGGATTTTCAATCCATATGATAATCACATAACAAGATTTAACACCTGTTACAAGACTTTTGACAATTTTTTTTATGATTTCTGCAGACAAAAAGCCATTTTTTCTTATGTCAAGGCACTTCCAGGCTTTCTTGTGGAAGTGATACATTTGAGGTATGCACCTCCCTAAAAATGGGAATATTCATAATCTTTGAAGCATGGAGATGTACAAACATTCTTAAAGGTGCATGTTCCGATCGTCTTTGGGAGCCCCTGATTTACCCGGAAGTAGTATCAATTTTGATATCAGATGAAAGGCCGTATTTTTCTCATTGTCATCCTGAAATTTGAGCCCTCAAATCCATTTCATTCCCAAGATATAAACAAAAAACCGCCGTTTTAGTGGTTAACCATCAACATTAGCACAGTATTGAATAGGGCTTTGCAACATGCATTGTTGCGTCTACCATCAAAACCGCAAGTTTGTTTCCCACGGTACTTGATGGGCTGTATGTGCAAGTGCCAGGCTCTCATATCAAGTAGAGAACACAATACACATAAATTGGAACAAGCACCTTTAAGCAAGCCTACAAAGGGAAGGGATTTTTTTGCACAGAGTATAATATTTAGTCCTTTTTCCACAAATTGGTAACAAATTAGGAATAATCATTACTCTATTGGAAATCAGAAGCAAAAATGATTTCAAATTAATCTCAGCATACCAATTGTGCCAGTGGATTTTGAGAAAACATCTACAATTTTTAAAGACAAAGACCTACTGACTTGTACATTGCACTAGTAGCATACAAAGTGTTAACTGACTTACCCCTAAGTCTGCTGCTAATGCTTTGCCATTTTCTTCATTAACCTTCCGCTGCTGAACTAAGTCGACTTTATTTGCCACTAATATCATTGGATACGAATCCCTGTAAACAAAAAAAAAAATTACAGCATTTTAAAGGATCCTGCTCAACCAGCCTGAGAAGTTGCATTTGCCAAAACATTACGTACTTAAAAACAAGCACCATCAATTAATCTGACGCCATTGCCATAAATTTTGTACACAGTATACCTTTATAAAAGGGTATCACCCGATCTTCGGCCTCGACCCCAGCACTCACGCCATCAAACCTGAGATTTTTGTATCATGTGACAGCTTGTATTTTTCTATTTCATCTGCATTTTAGCTGAAATCTTTTCTACTTCGATGATTTAAGCATAAATATGGGCTGCTTACAGTTACCGGAAATTACTTGTACGTATGGGCTATTGTGTTACATACAATTACTGCTTGCATGAAAATGGTATATCTGATTTAAATGAAATTTTGGAATTAAGGTATATATGTTGATGATGGTCTTTCCTATAAAACAGGGATAAATCATATTTTGTAGGAGGAGATTTTTTTAAGAACACAAATTTCTCTCAAATTGCATTTGATGGGTTGTAGACCACCTACCGAGAACGTTTTGAAGGTTTATTTGGACAAACAAGTACAAAAGAAAACCGCAAACCTTGTTTTGAACTATCTTAATCTTTCCTATAGAAAACCATGCTTTGATTTTCTGTCGTGCATGACAGAAATGACTAAATCATCATCTTATTACATAAAGATGGCATATTGTGCTTATTCACTTCAGGTGTGATCTAATACATCGCTAAGCATTCCAAATATGCAAAAACTCAGGGTTAACAAAAATTAGGGGCGCTTCTTTCTGGTGTTATATAGCCTCCATTTTGTGATTGAAAATAGTATTTTTTTTATTTCTCAATTTTATTTGAGAAGAGATTTCTCACGGGGAAAGTACTTTGTTTACTATAAAAAAGAGAAAGGGGAATTTCCCTAGTGTTGTTTGTACAAGGTGCACCTGTTAGATTGCACAATAGGGGAAGTGGGGAATTCCCCAAGATGTAAACTTAGAAACTGAGTCAACTTGTTTATGCATTGAGATCAAATCATTGCAGAATCTAGGTAATTCCCCATAAAGTTATATATGTGAAGTGATGTAATTCAGATGATGTAATTTATGTGAATTCCAATTGGTCAGCTAGTGCAAGGTTATGTTTATGCATGATTCTGTGGTAATATCTATTTTAAGACTTGGGAACTTTGTGAAGTCAGTATATAATGGAGATTTGAGTTAAATCTCACCACCAGCATCCACCAGTAACAAGTAGCTAGAAGTTCTAGCTAGTTTTAATCTACAATAATGGTAGATTTTATGCTTCACATAGTACCAGGATTTATTATATTTTCAATTCTACATGAGCAGATTGCTATAATTATTCTACTGTCGTCTTTGAAGCCAAAAGTGCTGGGAATCAAAATAGGATTCCAAATTGTAGACAGATAGAAATCGTGGTGATTATCCTGGACTGATATACTGTGGAATATTAGTGTCGTCGAGGGACTTATTTAACCTTGTCGTCTTGAACTGCTGGACAAAAGTTATCTTCAGGACTGAAAAGATTCTTATGGAATATACCATGGATACTTATGTGTGACTTTGCATGCTGTCATTTTGGAGTCTTCGCTATGAGGACATATCGTTGAACTGCAACGCTTCTTGTGGACATTCTTGTGGACAATAAGTATAAACTAATTGTGTGTAATTTTGATATATGTAATATTGTTTTTGGACATACCAAATTCTTGAACCAAACCAATTACAAATCATTAAAATCTGTTATATTATATAAAATTCAGATCACTTGTGCACAAGGCTCATTTATTTGTGTTTGAAAGGTATTTCTGACCTTTGATGTCTACGAGACGTCATAACACTGGAAATGTCCTCATGCCTTTAAATGGCTCAAGATTAGGTGGTCCTTTCTCCTTTCTGGTCTGTAGAGTGATTTTTTTATTTGTATTACTTCATTAAAAGTTTTTGACAATTTATTCATGCTAAGATGTTTAGAGGTTAATGGCTGAATATTTTTAGCTTCGAGTGAATTGGCAAAAAATCAATGCACGCACTCAGTTTGACACCGAATAATGGCACAAAGCCCTGCAGGGGCCCGTGTCATTATGAGTTTGGGCAAACTGATGGAAGTGCATTGAGTTTTTTTTGTCCAATGCACATGAAACAAAAAATATGCAGCCATAACTAATTAATAAACGTTATTACAGCAATCAGCCACTTTTTTACAAAAAAAACAATCTGAATACGGCATGAATCCAATGTAGCCACGAAATAATGTATTACAACACCCGCCAGAATAAAAGGAAATCAATCCAACGTCGCGCATAAACGTTCAAAGCACACCATGTATGCGCATTTATATACCGCAATGTACAATAACAAATATGATTTTTGTGACAATCATATTTCTCCTTCAAATAAACGTTTATTAATGTAGGTTTATCCCAGGTACAAAATAAATTCAGACTTTATTGCGGTGTGGATGTTGAGATGGGGCCAACATGTTTGCATGGCCTCACCCAAAGATCGATTGGCAACATCATAAGATTTAATCCATTTCTTGATTGAGGGTTAAAATGAGGCCCTCAGGGCCTGGTCAACTTATAAGTGCATTGATTTTGCACAATGCACGAGAAAAACTAAAAATATGCAGACATTAAACAAAAAATCCAACGTCGCGCGTAAACGTTTCAAAGCACACGCATCGCTCATTTACATAAGGCCACCGTGCAAGGCAAATATTAATTGGCAGGATTTTGTCCAACAATTATTTCCTCTTTCATAATAAACTATGAATGTCCCCCAGTGACCATTGATTGGACATAAATGAAACGTGTTGTAAGGCATGTATGCGTAGAAAGAAAAAGGAGAGTGGGAATTTGATCACTGCAGGCCTATCAAAGCGAAAGTGATGGATTTGAATTATACAGCAATGCCTACAGGCAAAGACAAAATCTGCAACATTTTGAAAAATTGGGGCGCTCTTCAAAAAAATGTGCTATTATTGCCTTTAATCTAACAGATTCTCGCACATTCGCACATAGTTATGAAAAACATGATGATCAATCATCAAATAATTACACTAACATAATAAACTCAAAATCGTGAAACATTTAAATTTACTGAAATTCCTTACTTAAACCAAATTTTGAGGCTTTTAATCTGCAATATTAACAAAACACTTACACGTAATAATGTATCTTACTCCACTATATCTATGGCTTTTTAAATTTCACTACCTTCACAACTCTTCCCAAATAAAACCATTACCCTCAACATATTGCATGGGAGTGACACAAATAAACAAAATAACATATAGCCGCCTAAACTTTATATAGATACCCAAATTTAAACTCTAATAAATTAAATAATAATAAGCAAATTTATAAAGCGCAAAAAACACAATAAGATTTTCTTGGTGCGCTAAAGAATAAAAAGCAGACTAAGTATATGACCAGATGTAACATTGAATTCTGACAAAAGCAGATCTGAAGGAAGGTGTAAAACTAACATGCAGGTCACCAAAGATACAGTTATTGTACGGTACTCATTTGTGACGACAAGATCTAACATGTGCCCTCCGAGATGAATTGGTTCAGAAACAAAGATGGACCATTTAAAATGGATATTCCTCTGGACTCGCCCTTTTTCCCTTTTTTAAAGGAATTTTATTTTACAGTCATGTATGTTCATGGTGGAAATTGAAATCCACACCAGCTGATATTCCTCCACATGTGGATTTTTTCCAAGCTAATCCTCTGAAATACTACCTTCCTACAGATAAGCTGCTTCAACATAATGAACAGTAATTACAACCCCTTTAACTAAACAAATTAAAAATTAAAATCGTCCATCTGCAGGCACTTTAGCCTTTCTTACCACATCTGCGATTGGTAATTAACATCTTACAAATACTAATGAGCAACCAATAAATTGCTGGTAAGTGTCCAGAGGGTGGTTTAACCCAATCCCATAAATGCAATGCAATGTGCCTATACTGTACTGTACTCTAAAACACATGTCAGGTTAATTAGTGATAAAAGGTATTCAAGCCAGTGGCGGCACCAAGACTCTTTTTCTGGGGGGCAAACGGGGGGGGCAAAGTGAAATTTGGGGGCCGGGCGCAAAAGTGAAATTCGGGGGGGGGGGCAAAATATGAAAAATTGGGAAATTTTTCACCACTTTTGGCCCAAAATCGTGATTTTCGGCCCCAAACACTGAATTTTGCCCGAATATTCATTTTTCTTTTGACCAGGTTTTGGGGGGGGCGGCAAACGGCAAACTGGGGGGGCAAGAAAAAAAATTTGGGGGGGGGGCAATGGGCAATGCCCCCCATTTGGCCCCCCCTGGCGCAGCCACTGTATTCAAGAAGTTTAAGGACTGGTGAAAATTTCTTGATCATATAATTAAATTTCCTTAAAGGTCCATGGCCCGATGCTAATAGCCTTTCCCCAGAACCCAGCTTTTACGGAGTGGTCAACATATTGGTATCAGAAGAAAGCTACTCATTTTTCTCATTTACCCTGTGAAATCTTAGCGCCAAAGATGTTTGGTTTGCCAAGTTCTGAGCGAAAAATGTGCCCCATTTGGTCTTCGACCAATATTAATTTTACACAGTACTCTATGGGGGCTTACAAAATCACGTTTTTAGCTCTTGCATTCAAAAACGGATTGAAATATGGCGGGAACAAACCTTTCCAGATGGAGTTTTTGGAGTGAAGGCCAATATTATCAAGATGAAAACTTTCTTATCCTTAAATCGGGCCATCCCCCTTAAGTATTAAAGCGCTTTTGTGGGCTAAAGTTGAGTGTAAAAGTCTGGGATTTTATGTGGTGAGTATAGGATTTTTGTGGAATCACATGACCCTTATTGAGGTGAAATTTCCCAAAACTGCGTTGTGGGATGGACGCATCAATAACCCTATTTACCAGGGAGCAAAGGCCTGATTTTAAGGGTTTGGGGACACCTCTGCTGTCACAACAAATTCATATACCAAAATGGTCCTGCAAGTCTGGGGAATAAAATCTGGGTGAGCCATTCTTTGCCGATGGGGATGTGAAAGTGACCTTTGACCCACAGAAGGGACAAAGGTCAAAACCTCTTTTCACCAAGTGTGAATGTAGGCAAAATTCTTTTCTTGATACACACTAAAGAAACGCATCCATTGAATTATAAACAAACACTTGTGTAATTAATGTTCAAAAGAACCTAGGAAATAATTCTTTGCAATATGCCCACTGATTTAAGCAAAAAAGTAGCAACAACCTGACCCTCAACAAAACAGAAACCCACACCCCCCCAATTTCTGTCCACACCCACATTTGACTGCAATGTCAAATATTGTCCATACTGATTTGGGCCATTTCCACCCCCAGAAGTAATTTTACAAGGGATCTTTCTAGGGAAAAATGATTCAATCAACAAAAAATTTATACCATTTATTCAGATGAATGTTTTGAACAAAAAGTCAATCACAAAAATTCTCTGTGACCTACGTTTTTGACTACGATGTCTAGAAATTTGCTGGCGGGAAAGAGAAAAAGGCACCAATTTTGGTCATTTTCTCCATTTTTGGCCCAAAATGCAAACTTTGTCATTAATTTGTGATCATTTTTTTCATTATAAACATTTCTTTTACAACTGATGTTGTCTGAATATACAAAAAACTTTAATGGCAGTGTAGAAAATGTCCAAGTGGGGCAGTTACCATGGGCAACGGCAATTAACCCATTTTTAGCCTCCGTGACTGAAAAATTGGCGCTTTAAAACAAGGTTTAAATTGTGGTTGCCATGGTAACTGCCCAACCTGAGAATCTTATGACTACGCCAAAAATAAAGTGCTGTTGTAACCAATCATATGAATTACTAATAAAAGAATTTGATTAAAATTATGAAAAATACCATTTTTAGTCAAAATTAAATAAACTCACTCAAATAGCCATTTTAATGATGGCCTGTGATGTTCAAGAGGTCATAGGTCAAAAATACGTAGGTCACAAAAAGGTGCTGTGATTTACTTTTTTAATCCTAACATCCATCGCACTACATTGGATATATTTTAATGTCAATTAAACCTTTTTTTTTTTAAAAATCCCATGTTGTAAAAATTACTTTGTTTGGTAAAAATGGTCAAAATCCAGTCAAGGTCAATTTTGACTAGTAATCAAATGTGGGTGTGGATGCAAATTGGGGTGTGGGTATCTATGGATACGGGTGGGAGTGTTGGTGTTAGGCTTAACCTGATCTTCAAATTGTATGATATTTTTTTGAATTTATTTTACCCATGAAATGTACAAGTGTCAATTGTTAGAGTTCATAAAAGAGGTGTTGCTTACACACTTTCGTAGGTTTTAGACATTTTGTCCATATTTTCTGAACATAATGGAAAAGATGGTTGCCCTTTCTCTGGGGTCAAAGTCACTTTAACATCCACATCTGCAAATGGCCCAACCAGATTGTATTCTTCAGACTTAAAGGAACATTTGTACAAATTCTGTGACAGCAGAGGTGGCCCAAAAAAATGTCGCTCCCTAGGTATTACGATTTAGCGTTCAAGCTTTTGACTTACGTTAGCGGACACGGGCGTGAAAAACATATTTAGGGGTGAAAAACAGGTCACAAACTCCTGATTACTTAATTGTTTCTAAGGGTAAAATATATAATTTTCAGATTTGGCACTTTAAAAACCCCATATTTTTTCACTGGGCCTTTGAGAAAAAAATTCATTTTTTTGGGCCAATTTTAGCCAAAAAATGGCCATTTTCGGGGGTGACAAAAATTTTGATTGCTAATTTCCTGTGAGGGGTATTTGAACATGAAATCTACCTAGTAGTGACTAATTCTTTATGCTAAATCATGTGACAGGGGGTACAGTGGAATATTCAATCATTAAATTGAGACCAATTTTTTTCTTATTTTTGTAACAGGGTTAGAAGTCGCAGTCAGGGTGACATGATTTGGAAAAAAAATGCAATTTTCACCCAAATTTTATGATTTTGAAAAAAGCCATACTCCGCAATGGTATGAGTATGGTGATGCTTGCTTGTGTCTTTTTGTTCAGTTTTCACTTAGCTAAATAGTGATATAAAATTGACTAAGTTGAATGTACTTGAAAAAAAAATAAAGTAGTATATGTACCCCTACCCCTAACATTTCGGAGGGGGGCTGCGTGAAGAAAATAAAGGCCTTCGCAAAAAAAATAAGTACTTCAAAAGGTAGGTTTAAGGCTAAACAAATATACAATGCTATAGCCAAGACATCCCTCTGAGCAAGTTTATATTTTTTAGCCCTGAGAGGCTCAGTTTTGAAAGGACTTATTTTATTTGCGACCAATTTTTGCTCAAATTGAGGACTCTTCGGGCAGAAAATGCCTGTATAGTGCTTATGGGAAAAATTTTCAGTAATAATTGTGGCAAATTTTTTATTTATAGATTCAGTTCTACACAAAAATTTCACCCAGAAAATGGTATTTTAAGTAGGAATCTCCTTTAATTTTTTCCACATTCTGTCCACCAAATGCAAGTAAAAGTTGGAACGGCATGTCATGGGTAGTGCCTGTGGTGTTAAGCCTTCAAAAACCCGGGGGGTAGGACATGCCCAACATAACAGCAAAGCAAAATTTCAAAAAACGGCCATCAACTTCCGGGTGATAGTCTGTTTCAAAGACTTAAAGTTAGGAGGGCGCTCTTACGCATATCGAATGGTTACACACAGACTTGGACTAAAGATAGGCCTGTCACGAAATATTAAAATCCCTAAATGGACCGTTATGGAAATTACACTTATTTTGCAGCGGGGTTATCCACTAACCCCGAAGGATTTGAAGTCAATAATTTTTTTCTTACTTTATCATGATATTACTAAGATTCTTTTGAACAAGGGTTTAAGAGATGATTTTTTAAATGTCCACATGGGGACCGCGACTGCCATAGTAAATGCACGTAGCAGTTTCCCCAAATTACGTTTGGAAATCCCAATGCCCAAATCGAGCAGATCGTTGTCCTACCCTCCCCGGACAAAAAAACCTGCACAACTTGTATTAAGTTCAAATTGTAACACCAAATCTTATCTTTTTGAATGCCTCAATTGAAGTGAAAAGGTCCACCTCTTTTTGACTTGAAGATTACCAATACATTTCATTACAGCTGAGGACTAAGGGTAAGTGATCTATCGAGCTATCTGCAAATTATGGTGACTGACCCTATTTGGCAGAGCCTGTCCTAGCTTGATTTTGGATTGAAAGTCAAGTGCTGTGATTAGAGTAGCCAGGTTAAAAGAAGTCAGAGTCTTTTGGAGTGGGAATTGTGAAAAATAAAATTTCTTGAGGAGCTCTAAAATAGTCAGATTCTAGGACATTTAAGCCTAATTTGTTGAGGACCCCATTTGACATCATAATCACTCTGTTTAAAGAAATATTGGTCACATTTTAAGCAGTCTTCAAATATTTTTACAGAACACGAATTGATCTTTGACTTCCCCAAAAGACCAAGCAACCACCCTAATTATGCACATGTCCAACATATAATAAACACATGCACACACCACAGAATTAGACTGGTAAGTGGTCTTATGAAATTTATTATGCGATAATATCTTCAAAAACACGGACACCTCTCTCTCCACATGAGATAGTTCACACTCATAGGGTGTTTAGATAATTACTGGCAAAGTTCTTTATACCCGTACTGGCCGTGTGGACTACTGAGGCATTAACGGATAATGTTGCTATCATCTGATACCCCTGGTAATTAGCCACGATGGGATTGCATTGAGGCCTCAAGATAATAATTATTTGTTCATCTCTAACACATCTGGGAAAAATCATGAAGTGGCATAAATGAATACCTAGCCAAATTTTAACTTAAAAATACATCGGTCCTCGGACCGCTTGTGTCACCTGCCGTTGCGATTTGTGAATGATAGGCCTCACATGACCTTTATATGTGACCTTTGACCTTGATATGTGACCTTTGACCTCATAAACAAAAGAGGGATTGCATGTAAACTCCATAAACCAAGTTTGGTTCCAATTGCACTTAAACTTTTCAAATGAGGTCAATTTTACATTTTCAGCCTATTTTACAACTTGACCTCACATGACCTTTGACCTTGATATGTGACCCAAATTTGGTTAAATCCATCAAAGTATGTGGATATTACAGGCAAATGTTAACCCTTTTTCACAACAGACAACAACAGACATCAACAACGACAGACATCAACAACAGACTACAGTGGACAAAGTGATCCCTATGTGTCTTCTGCCTTAAGACGGCGACACAACAAATGATGACAATGTCCTGTTACCCAATCATGGATGCAAATTCGATGAGAATCACAGAATCGATTTTCGCAGTGATTCTCGTAGCATCCAGATATGAGAATCAGTTTCTTCCATTGAATGATGTATTAAATGTTGTCATTTCAAGTAAATTTGATTCTCACAAACTCAGATGAATTTGCATCTCTGCCAATTAAAGCAATATTAGCACATTTTTTGAAGAGCACCCCCAATTTTTCAAAAAATTTGAGATTTTTGCACGGTTGCATTGGTAACTGGCTAGTAAACCATACCTGTGAATGGTTAAGTTTGAAAATGTCTGTCTCACAAACGAAGGAATTTTGTAATTAGAATAATTATTATCGGGATCCCGATAATGCTGGAAACGGCCTTCCAATGTGAAATAGCCGGGAAATAGCGCCATGTACGTGTCTACGCTCATCCATTAGTTGTTTTATTGGTTCAGGCAATCAAGTTAGAGGTTATTTCCTCGAGGTGGCACTATTTCATCATGGACGGACATAAACGTAGCATTTACAGCCCTGCCGTTAAGTCCAATCTGGGATCCAAATTCTTATTACAAAATCGCTTATTTTATGATAAATACGCTTTTTTAGCATTCTCGTTCGCAGGTATAGTTTCCTAGACAATCACCAACGTAAATGTGCCAAATTATCAAATTTTGAAAATTGGGGGCGCTCTTCAAAAAATGTGCCATTATTGCTTAAAGCAGATTCCATGCTGATCAACTTCCAGTTTAGTCAAAACAAGACAGAGACAATTTGTCTGTCTTGAATCAACTTTTTTATATCTAAGGGAAGCTGATCAATTTAATTGGTTACAACTTGAATCAGGCCTGTAACCAGGATTTTTTTTTGGGGGGGGAGGGAGAATTATGTCAAAAGATTACTTTTTCCAATCCCCCAAAAGGGGGGGGGGGGCAGGTGGAAATCTGGCAAATTGGACTTTTTTACACTTTTTCCACTAAAAAATAATTTTTGGCTTGTTCCACTTGCAAAATCTTTTTTTTTTTGCCTTTTAAAGGTGCAACAAAGATTTTGAGGCACCCAAAAATTGTATCATAAATGTAATTCCATATAAATCAGACACTCAATAGAATTCCTTACCTTGTATTTTGGTACAGAAATGTCTTAAAAGAAAGAAAAAAGATGATTTTGATTTGCCTACAATATAAAACATATAAAAAAGGCTGAATTTTGTATTTGCTCCTATACAAAATTAGAAATTTCACAATTTTTGTACCAAAGAAACATTTCTCAGCTTTATCCTTTCAGATGGGGATATTTTTGATGGAAACCTTTACAACAGGACACAAATCAATATATTCAATTTTTTAGGGACACATGATAGGTGAAATCTCTTGTTGCACCTTTAAAGCCCTTTTCAGGGTCTTTTTGGGGCTCTTGGGACATGTGCCCCCTTGCCCCCCCCAGTTATGGGCCTACTTTAAATTAATATCAGCAACAAATAAGGCCTAAAAAAAAATTGTTTGATTGGCGTAACCCGACCGACCCTATTTTTACCGCCGACCCTAAATATTTTTATTTTTTTGTGTGCAAAAAAGTAGTTTTAAAAACACGTAAAACAAATATTTTCATTTAATATCGCGATATGATGCCTCCACCGCGATATGATGCCTCCAAAATGACAAATAAAAAGATGTGTTACAGAAAAAGTAAAGATGTGCCATTTGTTTTTGTATGTGTGTCATATATTTTGTTTTCTGGTATGTGAAACATAAAAAAAAAAAAAAAAAAATCCGACCTACCTACCCTATTTTTTTTTTCTATGTTACGCAATCAAACAATTTTTTTTTAGGCCTAACTGGGATAGCTCATCACATCCCATATATGCTACAATCATGAACGCAGCTTTTTGTGCTTGGTTTTCATCAGTGTAATGATACAGGCAAAGTTGACAGGCATTTCCGGTCGTTTGTATCACGGTAAAAAAGATACGGTGATATACAAATGGGAAATTTATCGGGAACAAGTTTCGCAGGCACTTTGATCTATCTTTCCTTCTAATCTGTGGAAACTATCAGTTATAATCACTATGAGATAGTAAAATCTCAATTCCCTTGGCACAGTTCAGAGCTTTCATTCACCAAATGTATTCTAGAAAATACACCCCTGGTTTTGGGTTATGATGCTTACCCAGATCAAACAAGGTCAGTTCATGTCAATGTAGTACAAGTACAACCCACTGAAACCGTTTTGTCCTGGTAGATAAGCTTATGTACTCTAGTGAATAGAGTGTGTTTTGAATGTATTTTCATTCAAGCAGCACCATGGGAGACCACACCGCCCCGGCGCGAACGAGCAATGATGGCTTGTTTTGCACTTTTAGCTAAAACAATATTTGCATAATGATATTATACCTTTCGCACCCTACTTTGTTTGTATCATGCGCAACATTGGGGGTTCGAAAACTGAATAATTTAGGTAAAGCAGGGTCTTGGAAACTGAATTTTTTAAACACCTTTATTTTTTTCTTTTTTGAAATATTTAAAGTTGATTGTTCCGATTTATGTTCTCCACTTGATATGAGAGGCCTGGCACCTTGCATACATAACCATCAAGTATCGTGGGAAATGAACTTGCGGTTTTGATAATAGAGCAATAATGCACATGCAAGCCCTATTCACTACTTTGCTAATATTGACGGTTAACCACTTTAAATGAACAGTTGTTGGTTTATAGCATTGCAAAGAGTGGATTTGGCAGCCTGAAAAATTTCAGGACATAATGAGAAAATACGGCCATTTACATTGATATCAAAATTATACTCCTTCCGGTAAATCGGGGTGGGGGGGGGGGTGGCAATCGGAACAAGCATCTTTAATTTGGTGCCTACCTAATTAGAGGGTGTGGATGAGGAAGTACAAAAAATGCCAAGAATTTAGCAAAGAGTAAAATTTAAGTTTTGGCAAATAGGTTTACAAACTGAAGAATTAGGGGTCCTCAAAAGAGACCCTGTTCAAGTGTGTTTGTGTATGAGTTGCGTGCGTGTGTACAATGACTTTACGTTCTCACAATCCTGGACAAAAATTGTTGGCATACTTTACAAACACTCTTAAAAGCCTCTCCTACCTCACCCAGATCAATGTTTAAACACATCAAAATTTTTGTTAAGATTTGTTTCCAATTGCCTTGAGACTACTCAACATTATGAGAAGGGGGGTCAAAGGGTTACAGTGGCCATAGAGCTTGACATCCAAAATTACTAAATTTGTGCGATACATATTATGCAAGATAAGCCTACTGAACACCAAAATAGTGAGTGGCAACTAATTTGTCCATGATTGTAGCTTGTGAACTTAAAGAGACATGAGGAGATGTACAGAAAGAAGTGCCCCCATTTTCTCGACCCCAGTTTTTTAAATATTGGGAATGAGTACAAATGTATTAGATCACACTGAAGTGAATAAGACGAATACGCCTTCTTTATAATAGATGCTGTGTTGATTTAGTGTTTTGTCACGGTGCACGACAGAAAGTCAAAGCATAGTTTTATATGGGGAACGATTACGATAGCGGCACAGTTCAAACAAGTCTTTGCGGTTTTCGTTTGAACCTGTTTGTCCAATAAAACCTTCGAAACGTCTAGGTCGGTGGTCTCTACAACCAATGCAGTGAAATTTAAAGGACCATTCTTTACTTTTTTAATCATTTAAAAAAAAAACACGCAATATCATTGGTTGTTGCCTATCTTATCTGAGACGATATTAGATAGTGCGTCGTCGCGGAAGTGTTTACGCGCGCGTAAAAGGTTACGCAGTGCACGCAGCTAGTACGGGTGATTCATTTTGGATAGCGGGGGAATATTTTTTGCCCTTTTAACTGATATATTGAAATAAAAAACAATTTTCGTGATTTCAAATAACCAAAACTAATTAAGAATGAGAGAATAAAAAGATATGATGTGTTGTTTTGCCTATCTAATATCGTGTCATATCCTACGGTATCGTAGTGGATACCGGCTGCGCCGGCATCCACTACTCAAAATCTTGGACTGCCCATCCATATTACACGATATTAGATAGGCAAAACACACATCCTATCTTTTATTCTCTAATTAGGATATTTCCCGAATGAAGCGTCCCCAATTTTTTCGAACCGGGTTTTTTTGTAAGTGACAGGCAGGCAGTTTCAAAACAAGGTTTGCTGTTTTTCTTTTGTACTTGTTTGTCCAATAAACCTTCGGAACGTTCGTGGTAGGTGGTCTACAATCCGCGTCTTGCATTTGAGAGATTTGTATCCTAAAAAATCTCCTCCTGTCACTTTAAGTTGGTATACAGTATTCTACAGCTTAACCGATTTTTGTATCGGTATCGAATTGGGCAGATTTTGCAAAATCCTCAAAAGCATATTGGTCAAAAATATGTCCCGAACCCGCTGCTTGTATTCTCAGCGACGTATTGAATGAATGCAAGGGACAAAGTATAGTGGGTATTTGCCAGTTTTTTAGGTAGAAACACAAGACAATATTGCTCAAAAAGTTAACCTTATCCTCCAAATTCTCATCCGACTTGTAGCAAATGTGGACCACACAGATTATAATTATAAGCATTGTCGCCGAATTCTAAGTTTCAAATTGAACCCGGTGCGATCTTTAATAATATGTCAAAATCGTCGGATCTGCCGATACTGCACAAAAAAATATCGGCCACTTGATCGGCAGAGGAAATCCCGGATCGGTTAATCTCTACATTATTCTCCTTCTGGTACAAGTTTAGCCCTTAATAATGATTCACCTACCTATCTTTTCTCTAAGTATTTTTGTTGTGTAGAATGACTTCATGTCTCGTACTGGCTTTTGCGGTGAAGAGTAGACGAGTACGAAGCCACTCCCGTTCTCATTACTGTTCCCGCATTGGGCACTGATTCTTCCTGACCGGCAGTGATCAAGCCTGTGATGAACAAAATTGATACATGTTATTTTTGAGCATGCAGATTACACGTGATGAGTCCCAAATGTTTCGTTTTTTACCACAAATTTAGAGAGATCTGCTTTGTAGAAGACTTGTCTTCCCTGACAACATGAAATTCTTCTAAGGACGTACCGATCCAATCGGTATATGTACTGATATCAGTCGGATCATGTTTTGAGGAGTCCCAATGTGTGAAAATATCGGATCAAAACATGATAATATAAAATTGGATGAATTTAAACGCCCAATATTTAAGTAGATCTCGCTAAGTTTTTTAAATATTGGGCCGACTGCGTCTCACCCAATTTTTTGCAACTCATAGCTCGACCAATTAATTTGGGCTTAATCGATCAAATTTTATTATCAGCATCGTTGATCAGAAAATCTCCCCTACTACCGATTGATTTGCGGAACGTGTTGACTAGCGTTCAAGCACCGTACTAAACATTTTGGCATGGGCCAAACACCAGTATAACATGCAGTTCTCTAAGAAACACCCCACTTATTGTTCTAAAATTCAGTTTTTTAGCACACTGTATGGTGGTTATTGACAAGGATGAACTTTCATCATGGGTAATATATGCTTTTGTTCATGAAATCTTTCTCAATAGCAAGTACAAAGAGGGCCTTCCTTACATGGTAGAGTGGATTTGATATGGAAAATTCCTTACACATGGTCATTCAAAAAACATTATTACCGGTATAGGGCCGATCGATTTACGAAAATATCCGGATACACCAAACCGATAAGCGTTAGATCAAACATCAGTAAATTCTTCTTATCTTGCTGTACTTAAAAAAATACAGCTTGGACAAATACAACTTAAAAGGGATTTGAAATCATGGAATATGGAATCATATCATGATTGACATGATTGACAGTTTGTTACCTGGTCCTCTTCCGAACCTAGTGCTTGTCTAAAACTAGATTTAAAATGAACCAAAAGTGTAGTCTTTGACCCCAACACCACACCCAATCCTCCTGCTAAAGGTCTCTGATTACAATCAGATGACCTATATATAACCCGGTACATTGGAATCCAATCTCATTCAGCTTCCTCAGAGACAAGTCAATGCAAGTAGGCGCCACGGAAACAGGAAAGATTGTAGGCCCAAGTGGCTTTCCACGCTGAGTACTTTGAAACCCCTTAACCAATAATGCATTATCATTCGTCTGCTGCTACATCATCAAAGCAGGGGACTCTCATACAGAATTAAAACTAGAATTTGCGTGGTTCTCAGCTTTTGCGCTCCAATATTCAGAGAATAAAAGATGTGGGCTGCTAATAAAAAACTTGAAAGTCTGCTCAGAGATTACTGAATATAATTTTTTTGTAAATATATTAATTAAAAATAAATAAAATTAGATAACTAAAGATAGTCACTAGAATGCTTCAATTCCAAAGTTTGAGATGAATCGGAGTTTCGTTTGATGCAAGTAAACATATGTGTATAAACAGTGCCATAGGATACTGTGTATAACAAAATTTCCGGATCCGGAATTTTAAACAAAGATGTGATTTTCTATATGAAGGACTCGATTTGAGCTAGCTATTTCACACAGTGGACTAGTATATGGACAAGCACTTATGAAATGCAAAAAACACAATTTTTGAAAATGAGGGAGCACTCTCGGGGGGAAATCTCTGATCGGCCTTTAACAAGTAGTGACACAAAACCACACATCCATATACATACACACACTCCACATGCACAACATATGCAAAGTGGTCCTGCCAGCTCTATCTGGCGGCCCACAGTCCACTAAAACTGGTTTACAGGGGTTTGCTTGTATGTATGTTTGTAATACATAAAGGGACCACACAGGTATAAATTAAATTGTGATTTACAGGGGCTTAGAGGGACCATGCAGACTTGATTGTTTTTTTTTTGGGTCATTTAGGGTGGATATCGGATTATGAAAATGGTCTTATAGAAAAATGACCATAAAATCAAAAAACCCCTGGAATGATTAGTCAAAACTGTACTATGGTAAGGATTGAAGTCTCCTCTACAATTTTTTAGTTTCAAGACTGCATGATTTGTTTTAGTTGTTTTTATTTATTTTTTTTAAAAATTCCTAATTTTTTACAATAAATAATTTTCCCAGCCTAAATGGAAGGTGCTTTTAAGCTTAAACTTTAGGGATGTGTATATAAACAAATAACCTAAAATCTCACGTTGGCTTTTTTTTAATGAAGTGTTTAATTCTTTAGAAAAATTATTTTAGGGAAAAATAATTTAGGGAAAATTAAAAACACCTATTATTTAAAATAGAAACACTCAATCTGCAAAATCTAACATGAGAATTTTCTAAATTTGATTTCCTTTCATATGACACCTTATTCATCACCAAGGGAGTTGTAGTTTCTTCTAGGAAAAATTATGAAAAGTGGATACTTCAGTATTTCTAGAAATACTTCAACAAAAAAGTGTTGTTGCAACCACCTGTTTTTTGTTTTTGATGACGCACAGAAAAATAAAAAAATTGTATGAATTTTTGATATTTCTTTAACCATTAAAAACAAACATCAATCTTATAACTCATCAATTACTTGAGAAATAATTGAAAAAAAAATGTGTAGTTTTTCACAAAATTGCCCCATTTTAGTCATTTTCTATACTGCCAAAATCAGCCCCTGTACAAAGTCTATGGGAATTTGAAAACACATTACGTGACATATCTCTAAAACGCCTTTTTGGAAAAAATTAAAATTTGGCACACATGTTTCTTTCACCAATACCAACATTTCATGCGAATTTCAACAAGTTCTGGGCACGAAGCCGTAGCCGATAATCCTACCTTAATGTGAACTAACTCCTACAAAAATCCAACTTTCATGAATATAGCTCATGTATTTGTATTTAGATCACTAATGGCGATGATGGTGGCATCTGGTGGCACTTTTGCTTCAGATATTACCATGTTTATGCAAATTTATTCAATGAATGCAAATGATGACATTAAAATATGGGAAATCCATATCGCTAGATGACAAGTTAAATTTCTAGACAAAAATAGCTTTTTTCAGGGGAAAAATTTTAGAGGGCATCATGTAACAGAATTATTCACTTCAAAATGAAATACAATGTTATATCCTTAGAGGGGCTTTTTATGATCCACAACCTCATCCCCCTATACCTCAGAGAAATTGATATTTTTGTATCATCTGAACTGTTGGCCCAAGTATAGTATGTGTGCCTAATCTTACGAGCAAATTTGATCTGCACTAGAAATCTGTAATTTTGTATTTTCTGTCCATAAACGGAAAGAAATTACAACACAGTGGCATATGGAGCAACGTCATACACCTAATCCGCTCAAAACATCAATATGCAACATCAGAATCAACTGAAATTTTGGAAATAACCCTTTCTTGAAGATATCTAGTGAATTTTAAACAAAAATAAATGTGCTAGGATCACAAAATGCACGTTTAAAATTTACACAAAGCACAAAAATTAATTTGCCAACAAAATTTTGCCCACACCAATTGCAACAAGCTTTCAGATGAGATTTCATTAAAAAGAGACACTGGCATATTTGAAAAATAGTGCGCTCTCAAGATTTTTCAAAATTGATATTTTTGCATGGTTGTAAAGCTTTTATATACATTAGCCCCCACCTGAAATGATTAAGACCAAATCAGCGCCCTTATGGGTAAACAGAATGATTTTATATTAGAATGACTCCTGCAACATTTATTAAGCAGACGACAAAAATTGCGTTTTAACACAAGAAAACACACGCCAGAGTTGATTCCCATGGCATGCACGGTTTGGCCGGTCTGTGACCTTTGTGGTTTTAATATCAATGAGTACAAGTCTTTGATATTCATGTAATGGACAGATTTGTTGATAAAAACTTATATGGCAAACTTCCAAGTTAGTCTACAAATTACCTGGATGTCTTTTAGCTTTTTTACTTGTTTTTAGGTATTTTTATGTGTAAAATATATCATTCTATTCTTCCAATGACCAAAACTATCTTCATATTTTGTGAAAATTACCAGTGCCACTTTAAACCATGTGACCACAAGAAAGCACAAACCACCTGTTGAATATTCATTAATTACAAACTACACCGAGTGTTATTATTTTACGGTCACTCCCGTACAATCCAAAAACACATGCAAATATGTGCAGATCAGGTATTTTCTGTGAAAAACCTTTTTTTAATCAGATAAATAAAACATCTTGGATATTGCTACTTAAAGGTGCAACGAGAGATTTCAAGTCATCCATATTTTCTGTGATATGAAGTGATTTCATAGATTAGATGCTCAATAGATTCCCTACTTTTTATTTGGTTAAAGAAATAACTTAAAATGAAAACAAAAGGTGATTTGTATGTTTATAGCTGAATTTCGTATTTGCTCCTATACAAAATTAGAAATTTCACAATTTTTGTACCAAAGAAACAGTTCTCAGCTTAATCCTTACAGATGGGGATATTTTTGATATAAAGCTTTACACCAGTGCCAATAACAGATTTTTCACATTTTTTGGGGACATTTGTTATTTGAAATCTCTCGTTGCACCTTTAAAGCAGAGCCGTCTTCAATGGTTTGATAGTTTACACTGGCTGGATTTCTGGAAAACTAAATGAGGGAAATAGTATTGGAAAACAAGGGGAATTACCTATTTCAAACAAGGGGAATTACCCATTTCAAACGGCACAAGTTTACCACAAATTGTGTTTAACTCAAGCACTAATATGTTGCAGCATGAGGCAAGCCAAATGCCAACTTTTGAATTTGACATTTCCGCATTATGTACTTTGCAGCGAGGGCATATGCGTCACACCGCATTTGCTGTGTTCAATATCTTTAAGAGAACTCCATATCGCTTTACGTAATGGTCTAAGTGGTTTCTTCGACAGGAGCGACAGTGATAGACTGAATAGACTGATGAGGATTCGATCATTTAGAATTCATTTTCAAACAGCAATCTGCTGTTTACTTTTCTTTTACTCCATCTTATTGAATATGCAATTCACATCTGCTCCGTTTGCTGCTACAAACCATTATGGATTTGTTACAGAAGCAGTTTTGTACTGAAAATAAGGCGATGAAAAAAATGTGTTTCGGGGCCCGACCAACCCAGATTTTGTGTTTTGAAAGATTTTTTTTTAGTTTTGCCAAAATCATGTAAAATCGACCATTTTTTGGCAAAAATTAAAACAATTTTGGCTAATTTAAAAAAAAATATGTTTGTAAAAATTGTTCACTTTTTCTCAAGATTTTGTTTTGTGGGCTATTTTAGGCCAATTTTAACCTCCAGACAGGGAAAAAATCACCCGACCGATCGACCTTAATACTTGAAGGTCCGCCTGCCAGCCCGCCCATGAAACGGGGTTTTTATCGCCTAATAGAGGATACTTTTAACTGAACAAGCTGATTTAAAGGCCGACTCAGAGATTTCCTGAGGAGGGCGCCCTCAATTTCCAAAACCAGAGCATCAATGATGCAGTAGCCTATAATATGATGCCATTCAAAGACAACAACAACATCCTTTAAAGTACCTTCATATATTATTTACAATAGAAAATTGCACATTAATACAATGTTGTTTATGATATAAATCAAACCTGGAAAGGGTGATCACTTTATTAAAATACACGGAAGTAACGTGAAAGCGCCACCAATACTTGGGATTTTGCGGGGATCCCATGCTGGCATCACATGACATTATTGAGTGAAATGTCCCAAAACTGGTGCATTGTGGGATGAACTCAATACACTCTGAGATAGCAGTGTGTTTGTAAGGCCACTTATAACTGGTTGGAGTGAGAGAATTTGGGCTGTTTCAAGTTAACACAGTGCAAGGTTAAAGGGAGCCAAACACATGTTGCTTATTGCCATCATTAAGTTGCACTTCATATGACACT
>JAMKCH010004432.1:0-34571 GCA_023653785.1 Ophioderma brevispina | reverse complement strand
CATAGGCAACTATGTGTGCAAAATGATCTTACACTGCCAGTTGCAAATGAAAATAACAGCTTCTTACTTGTATTAGCTGTGGCTTATTTCATCTCTCTCTAAAGATCATAAAGTTAGGCCGCTTAAAACAATAGTTAGATTCCAGTCTCCTAATGGTCCTCGAAAGTGACGAGGGAGGTGAGCTTTATTTTTTTTTTATTCGCGATGGTAGCCAACTCCTTTAATAACATTACTGAAGGTCCGAATGCGGGTGTCTCAAACTAAGCAGGGCGTGGAACATATAATTCCTACATGGTCACTATCAAATACTGTAAAACATTGTTCAACTGTTGAATGAAATTTACAGTTTCTAGTAACAATAAAACCATGTACATGATGTATTGTACATGTTGTATCATCGTTTCGATGACAATGGTTCGGTGCCATTTAATCCCCTCACCCCTCCACATCAGGCTCAACCCCCACCCCCCCCCCCCCATGTGTTGATCTATTAATTTTAAACCCTTTACTAAAAATTAAGAGATCTCAAATTTTTACACATGAATCACTATGATTTTACTACAATGCACATGATTTTGTATACTAAAAGCTCCAAAAACCCATCTGCGCACCCGTATGTTAGGGATGAGTAAGCTAATCAAAGCGGCTGAATTCTGCAGGCCGACAATACCACGCACAGCCTCGCCCACCGCACTACTCTAGTGTCATGGACCATGATGGCTGTACTGATTCTGCCACGACCGCGGTCACTTACTCCTCTTGCTTTACACATGCAGTTTATTCCGGTGAGCCGGCTGCCGGAATTCCTAGGGTCAGCTGACACAATTACAAAATTCTTTCCCACAAAAAAATGATGGTTAGAACAAGTTTGGGTTTCATTCGATACACGATTTAGCACTACACAACCGTCGTTGGCCCATCGTAGACTCCGGTATAAGCTGCCAAGATTCTGGCGACAGCCGCAAAAATTGCACGCAAAAATGGACTCGTGAATGGTCTGGAACCGAGGACTATGTCAGTACTCTGCCCGTATGCTCCATCCGTGATCGAAGTAGCACCAGAACCAGGCTGCAGGCTCACTCTTGGAATACGCATGTACAAACTGTGTAGGTACGTCTCGTGGCACGGGGACATGATTTTCCGTACGGGTTTCTCATTTTTTCAAGTTTGTTTACACTATTTCATTAAAAAAAAAAATTGATGCCGGCGGTTCAAAAGTGGAGCGGGCGGAGGACGAGAATTGAAATTTAATTTTTTTTTAAAGGGCCTTATGAACATTTTATACGTAGTATTATTCAAACAACGTCAAATTTGTCACGTTTCTTGTTTGAATAAACAAGTACGCAATTTTCTTGATATAATCACAAAATAATGAATATTAAATGTCTGTACGAATGTTTCAACCACAGCCCGATGTTCGATACAGGAGTTGGGATTTTGGAAGTTGCCAGACTCCTGTGGAGTCTATGGGAAAAAATCCCTAAATCGGCATTAATTTTTTTTTTTTTAATTTACAAATTTATAAACTATGATGAATTCATCAATTTTACTACGCCCAAAGAAGACGACATCATGTAAAGCACTTTGTTCTGCGAACTTTTGGTTCATAGAAGACAATTGGAGGGGAAAAATGCATTTGAAAATTCAATTTTTCGCGCCATTTCAAAATTCCCTAGACTGCTGAGAACGTTATTTTTCAAATATTTAGTCTCATTCCCATGTACTTGAGGTCCTACCACGCCTTGGACTCAACGAGGTCGAGGCACGAATGTATACAAAACGGCAGCACGAGATACGGCGCGCATGCACCACAAACGTGACGTATACCCGACGTGCTGGTCCTTTATAGCACCACATTTGTTCAAATTTTCCTTTCCAAGACCTGATTTGTCCTAGTTGATCGCATTTTTTCGTGAAGGTAACGTGTAAGATTCGTTTTTGGGTGTGGCCTTATGACGTAGGTAACAACCCCGTTTTCGCGCACAGTTATGACAGAAAAAATTACCGTATCCGAGCTTTAAACCACCATAGATCTAACTCTATACTGTTTACTGGGCGGCATTTATATAGAGTGCTAATTTTCCGAGGGATGCCAAATAAATCCGACCCCCCTCCCCGGTTTCAACTCGTTATCCAAAGGCAAAATGCCACATACTGCAATAACAAATAATAATGGATGCTGGAATTGTTCCACGGTGTTGAAAGACTTGCATACAATTGAAAGACGTTTAATTAGTCAAATTCAGAGCTATATGACTATTGTTATCTTACCATGGAGGTCAATAAATATACAAGATTTTGCTATACATTTTTGCCTTAGATTTTGAATTCGCTGTTGCTGTTAGGTTGGCATGTCCTACCCCCTGTCAAACACTAGCTCAGCGTTGCCGTGTTCCTTTTTTTAAGAAACTATTCTTGTTTGGAATATGTATCGTAATGGGTCTGAAACTACAGAACCTAACGAGAAAATTTAACGTTTTTGTCGGGTACTTCGGTGCTCGCAAACACGGAAACGTGAAAACGCAATCGCTACGGGCCGCATCCCTTTTTCCCACAATGCCTTTCGGTATTATTCCAGTCTTGAGAATTTTCAAACGCTGACGCCAACTATTTTTTTTTTTTTTTCAATTTTAGAAACAGGATATACATACTTACCGGACCGCCGTAATGATGGGATGGGTTCTCTGGCGTGTTTGCAGGGAAATCTGTGGGTCATTGCTCGATGATGAATTTTCTGCTGATTGGGAATTGGGGTTGCTACGAAAAGGACCATGATGATAATAATCAAAGAATAAATTGTGTTGTTCTCTTTTTGAAATAGGTACTCAAATTGTAAACCTTGGATGGGTTGCTTGTCAACTAACAACGTTTGTGGAATGCTTCTTCATTTCAAATATTCTCCAAAGGAAAATCGTTTCGGCCTTTATCAGCTTTACAAAAATACATTTACTTCCTTAAAGAAGTGACATAAACTTCGCTTTGGGGTTAAATCAAGAAAAAATACATTGCTTTATTGTTTCAGCATAGAGCAAATTGTAACATGTTAATCACTCCATGTTTATGTATACAATGCTTCAAATAACAAACAACTGATTAGGAAAAAGATATTTTACAAGCAATTATGTTAAGGCGAATGCACAAAAAGTGTTGATTTTTGGTTCTGTACCACGTATCAATGAACCACCTACAATGAAGGACAATTTAACTTTTGTTTAAATAAAATATAAAAGGAAAACGGTTTAAATAGGAGCAAAAACTAATTTAGGAAAGAAGCGAAATTTAAAAGGCCTCCATATTAAGACTTAGTCCTGGACTAAGAGTTAAGTCAGGGCTAACTTCTTTTTAATACGGGCCAATCTGCGTAAAAAATCTGTCAAACCCTATGAATAACCATAATTCTTAACTATTATAAATATAACGATATGGACGAGAGAATCCATAACCCATATCCAACAAATGCTACCGGCAGATCTGAACGTTGGGGTTCGGCTGGCCTTTCGGTCCTCTCATTATTAAAATTGCCAATGAACCCCTCTAACCATGTCTACTCATTAGGAGCATAGTCAATAACTGACTAACCATGCTACTGGGAAGAGATAAAGTATACAATAGTAGATGCATCCAGAATCGGCTTAGAAACAGGCTCAGTGCCCTACTGGGATTACCCCCCTTATTCAGTCCCATCAAACCAAATTTTTTTTGATGCGTCTGCGGGAATGCAGCGTATGTCGAGCCTTTTTTCGCTCGTTTCCTTTTGCAAAATAAACCGTACTGAGTACGACTACAGCTTAACGCAAATTAGCAATATATTTGTATCGTAAACTTTTGATACAATTCTGTTATATACAACTAAGAGTATGACCTCATTGAAAATACTATATCTGACAAATTACATTTGAGAAGAATGATCCTACTTGCAAGCTCTTGTGTCTGCTTCCATAAATTGAAGGGCATTTATAATTGTGAACAAGAATAGTCCTTTAAAAAGACAACCTGTTTAGCGAGGAGTTTAGTACTTATATGTTAGTGTAAATACTGTGACTCAGAGATCTCTCTCGTATTGGGAGGTTTTTTTATTATAACCACAGTAATATGTCACATCAAACAAACTCGTGCATCACCTTTTGGTTTTGAAATGCACCCAAGCCCCTATTTTTGCATTGCCAGTCCCTGTCAACCAGAATTGCCCCTGGGTTTGGAAAAGCCAGCCTTACATCCATCATTTCATAGTGGTGCCCTCCCGGGCATTTTCACACTGTACTTTGGCCATTTGCCCCAATTTCCAAGAACTAAGCCTGTTCTTTGAAAGTGTTAGTATTTCATTTTTGTTTACTTTATCAGCCTGAGCTGGTTATTTCTTGGTAAGAGTATTTAATTCCTTGTTTTGAGTGTTCAGCAATGTGGAACATTGTAATAGTTTTTTCAATCAAATACCATTACACACCGAGATACAACTTCCAAACAGGAAACAGGTTTTAAACCAATTCTTGTGTTATCTGGGAGCATTGTACACAATAATATTAATGTACTCTCAACAGACCAGGTCAATCATCCATTACGTGTCAATGAACTGAGAAGTATCCCCTGTGATGGGTGGGCTGTTACCCCTAAAACCGGACCTCTTTTTTGTCAGTATCCATCAATACAGTGAAACCATTCGAACAAGGTGGTCTCTAATTCTAATAACACGAACTTGCTCTTGTGAATTTGATTGATAGCTCATATCATGACTTAACCATTTTGGGTCCTGTGTAATGGGCACGTCATTGGCCGCTAGCAATAATTTCTTCATAGGCTTGGTGGTAGGAGCACGACATCCTTGCTCAAGGAGAGCCTCTTCATAGGTTGGAGAATTAGACTGCTCTTTCTTCCACAAGTCGCTGTGGGTTGTCTTCGATTCCCACATTGCACAGTGCATAAGCACTGGTTTCTCGTGTGGTGGCATTTTCTGAACTTTGTAGTGAACAAAGAGCTGAATATAGAAATTAAAACACAAGTACGTTACCTTTTACATCCAAAGTAAAAAGCTTAAATTTCAATTATAACGCATTTAAAAATCGAATGTGATCAATATCAACAACATACAAACTTGCGCAATGTGAAGGAAACAATGAAAAAGAAAATTGCACACCTTCCCCTTGGGTCTAAAGTATTGTGTTTTTTTTGATATTTTGTGTAGATCCCAATGAAGAGACAGGAGCTCGTGATGTAGATCCCAATGAAGAGCCAGTAGCTCATTGCTTGATCACTAAATTAGACTTTGCATTTGGCGATTGCTACGTCCTTGCCTTTTTAATTCTACTAGTGTTTGAACATTAACATCTTCATGACGGCCTAGGATGAACATTCCTTGGTTCTCTCATGTTTGCAATTTGTTATCGTTGTAAGACTCCAAAATAAGGAACTCTGTAATGGGTTATCTACATTAGTAAATTTATTTGACTTTGGACGACATGTGATTGTTTGCTTGAACATCATGTCTGATTAAAGTTTGTACCGAAACATAATGGGGTGTAGTTTCTACCAGGGCCTAGCTCTTGAATCGTCGCGTCATTTCGAACCCTTTCCGCGAAAGCCAAGTTCCATAACAATTGGTGGCTAGTTGTTTTTCTTCGTCGTTGATATCAGACTGCAGTATAATGTGTTAGGAGACTGTTACTCGCGGTGAGACCAATTCAATCTGTTGTCGTATTGATCGCAAAATAATTGATTCCGTCGAGAAAATAAACCATTGTAAATGCCATTCAGTCAACATCTTTCCAGAGTAGCTGAGTGATGCTCGGATTGAGCAGCTGCTTGAGCGTCAAATGCGACAAGAACTCGCACGTCTCGTGATTTTAAAAGTTTTCGATTTCTGCGTTGACTATGTAAGCTAGGAGTAGAATGCCAACATTGTAACAGTCAAGCTCTGTGATGGGATATAAGGCTCTAAGGATTCGCTGCATTTGATTCGCGCTAGGTAGTAAAACGTTACCAGGCGGGATTTGTCAAAATAAACAGTAAATGTAATCTTATGCTATCACTTCTCAGTGGTATTTGAGCTCAGAAGGGACCTAAAAGCAAATCTGTTTTCAAGAGCAACTAACCGCTTTGAATTATACTATCAATAGCCCCAATTCTACGAGTTTCTTGAACATTCTTACGCAAGCTCGGTGTAATTCACAATTCCACGCCCAGAGTATCGAAAATTTCAGTAAAAATCTGCAGATCCTCTGGAAAACGTGATATGGCCCTGCAGTGAACGGCTTATCTTGGTAAAAAGTTGCGGCGAACTAGTTTGTCTAGAAAATCGCCCAAGGATTGACAATAACTGGCAAAGGAAGGTGTACAAAGGCATCTCTACGCCAGCAGTTGATACCTGTGGCGGAGTGAATATCTGAATGGGGTCTCTATCCAAGTTGTGAGGAGTCGTTGTACCTCTGAAAGTACATAATCGTCGCATTGTCAAAGTACGTAGCAAATGATTGCATTGACTCTTTGTCCTTCAAGAGCCTTTGCTGCTTTCTTTTCTCCCGGCATTCCTTGTACGAATGGTTGCTCTCTGCAGCCATGCAGACATGTTACTGCATTTAGACATTTACCTAAATAAATGAATAAAACAATTACAAGTTCAAAAATGCATATTATTCTTACAACATTAGTATGATAACATCTAAATCCTATCAATGCTATTTATTTTTCCCCTTTTCTTTTTTTTTTCCACAGAGGAAACAAACTTTATTTTTCCTTATTTTTCATAAAACATACAAATATAGTACAGCACATAAATATCACATTTTGAACGATATACTACTACATCAATTATCCTTGTTTCTAACCAAGTTATTAAATTCCCCATGTCTTTATTTGCCCAAGCTATCATCATGGGTGGACGTGCATGATAATTCCCCGAGCCTGTTTTTCTGGTTCATCCTTCATGTAAGACATCATGGAATTAGCCTAGCATGAATTTGTTTTCTTGATTTCTTTTGTTTGTCTTTATGTGTGGCATTATAAATTACACAGAAGTAGAAGAGACAAAATCAATCTTTATTTTCCTCTAGTGAAAAGTTTGTATAGCACTGGTATTAACCATTATAAAATACAATTGAAACGAAAGTAGGTAAATGTGCCAATCAAACGGGTATAATTGAAATGCACTTTTTGGCACTTAATAATACTGTACGTCTCCAAGTACGATATGATTATACTTATATTAAGCAAGGTGTCCTAATCCAATGCCAAGTGAAACAAAAAGGCAAATTTTTATAGCCGCCAAGAATTGTCGTGGTCTATAGCTACCGCAATGAAGCGTAGGGATGTTTTAAATTTATTACGAGGCAAAAAATACATTGTGTTCGCAGGATGTTCACTTTGATAAGGAAATTGAACCTATGATACGTGCTGAATGGGGTCTCGATTGTTATTTTAGTTCTTACAGAAGTAATGCCAGAAGAGTAGTCATATTGTTTAACAATAATTTTGAATACAAAGTCAAACAGACGAAGACTGATAACGAGGGGGGAATAATGATAGCTAATAGACCTTGAGATAAATGATTATAATATATATGACACTGGTTAATATTTATGGTCCTAATTTAGACAAACAGAGTTTCTACAACAATATGTATGATGTTATTAATGAATTGAATAATCAATATGTAATTATATATGGAGACTGGAATCTGGTTATGGATGAAACCCTCGATACCTATAATTATGTAAGGGAAAATAACTATGCAATGCATTGAACTTAATGTATGGCGCACTAAAAACCCCGAATTACGTAAGGACACATGGCGGCAACACGATGCACAAAAACATGCATGTCTCGATATTTCTTTTGGTCTCATCAGAACTGAATGTAAATGGCAGGAAGTGTGATATCTTTCCATGTTATCGCACGGATCACTCTTTAGTAGACATATGTCTAGACTTTTAGTGATATTGAGTATGGTCAGGGCTACTGAAGTTCAACAATTCATTTTCCGAGGTACTTGTTAATCCCGGAGATACCATTGTATACCCTACAATACCATTTCATTTTGGTGTCCTTCTGAAAGAACACAATGGTTCAAGGAGAATATATGACATCTTGATCTCAAAGAAAAAGGTTATTCGTAAATTTGTTAACAAATGGGAAAACAAACTTAATATTTTATATGAACCATCAAGATGGAACAATATCTTGGTAACGCCTTTTATATGTACAATTGACACGAAGTTAAGATGGTTCCAATTCCGACTAACTCATAGAATACTGGGTACAAATTCTTTTCTATTTAAAATCCACAAGAAAGAAAACAATTTGTGCACATTTTGCCTAGATTCAGACAAAACTCTGTTACATATATTTTGCAACTGCCGAATAACTAATGAATTTTGGGTAATTGTAAAATTGGATAAGATAAAAAAAAATAGATGTTAATATTACCTGGGATGACAGTGATTTACTTTTTGGAGCTAATGATGATCATACAATGAATTTGATTTTGTTATTGAGTAGATTTCATATATATAAAATGAAAATGCTAGAAAGACATCCTTCGCTTCAAGCACTTCAAAAGGAATCAGCCACCAGACATATTGGTGGGCAAGATGCATACATTCCAGGACTACAATACATTAAGCTGTCAATCGATTGCACAGGGATCATTGACAGGTGAATGTATTGTAGTCCTGGAATGTGTCTATCTTGTCAACCAACATGGCTGCCTATTGAATAGGTCTATATCGTTGAAAAAATGCAACAGATGAGCCCCAAATGGCGGTTTGGTAATTTGCGAAGTTGTATGAACTCAAAATACTGTATGTGAGGCTCCAAGTCGACTGTATGGTATGATGCAGTTTCAAATTATTTGAATTGTTTTTAAAATAATCGTTTTGAAGCTATCTGATTTGTCTCATATAGTTAATTAAGTTATTGCTGGAAACCTACCTTTGATAGTAAAATGGTCTCGCAGACTGCGACCCAGTATAATTGTTTGCCACGTTCCGACAGTCTACAAGGCCTTTGATATTGGTTGCTTTGAGTTCACGTGTCTTACTATAAGTCTGATTTTTTTATTCGTGTTGCTTTGTTAAAAGTTTTCGAAGATTCCATACATTCTGAGAGGGCGTATGCTTTACTCAGGAAAATAATTTTTGCGTGCCTTCACCTGCTATTGTGTTGATAAACAATAAAGTGCACCTTATTTGTGGAATGAAGGTGCGATTCATATTTACACGCCAGTCGTCCTCATTTAGCTTTACAAATAATGTTCGTGTTCTATTTTACTTGAAGGGATACAGAGATTTCCTGAAGATACAGAGTGGTCCAAAAAAGTTTACACTTTTTCGTCTGCAAATATCTCAAATGTTGTTGGAACCTGGTGAAAACGGCGTTGAAAACAAAATGACCGCCATCTAGAGAAAAAAGTCAACAACCACTTTGCACACACGTAAGTCTATGGCACACTGTTTGCGGTCACGAATTATACCAAACATTGAACAACGCACCCCATCACACAACAAAGGTAAGAATGAAGGCATCTCAAATTATTTCAACTTTAAAATAATTTAAAATAAAACTCCATATAAGATTGTATATTTATTAATCTTTCCCTGGAGATGGCCAGCGCACGTTAGTGTTAAAAAACATATGCGCTTGGTCGGATTCGAACCGGCAACCTTCGAATTACTAGCATGATGCTCACGACGACCATATAGGATTTCTTTATGATATTGTCGCAAAATTTGCAAACACGCAAGGATTCAATTTAAATTCCCTCAATTGAAATCAACTTATTATGTAAATTGACTTTTCAAGTGATCAAGTGCTTCAAGGGTTTCTTTGGTTCAGTCTCGCAGAGTTGAGATATTCTATCATTCTTTTTCAAACAGGTGAAATCTTTCACACGAACTTGATAGGGTGTCGGTAGTTGTATAGAGTTCACGCATGCTATTCTTATTTTATTGTTAACCATGATTTCCCCATAGACTTAAAGTGTGCCGAAAGTGGCGGCAGCCAATTTGTTTTTTAAGCTTGTTTTTCATGCCGTTTTCACCAGGTTTTAACAAGCTATTGTAGTGAAAAAATATCTCTCAAAAACATGTTGATATGTCACCCAATTTTGAGAAATTTGCAACGAAAACAGTGTAAATCAGAATCTCATATTAGCATTCGTTTTTATGGTCGGCATAATCAATTCGGTTGATAAGGTGGGTAATGATAACTACGGGGCTAACATGCTGCAAATGTTGTTATCAAAGTTAGATCGGTCTTTTCCAGAGTTACAATTGTTGATATTATGTTTATGAGTATGAATGCTATCGTTGGTATTGAATTAGGGGCATGTGCAGTGGGTGGAATTAAAATCACGCTAAATCTATTGGAACATAGCCGTCGATCGCAGAGAAAAATCTATGCTTAATGAAAGCAATTATAGCTAATTAATTCTCAAAAACAATCTGACTAATGTATTTCCCTCGTGGTATCACTGTAACAGGAAGTTGAATGTTACCTTTGAGTGCCCACGTGTTTTGGATACGAAGTAGTAAAACAAAAACCCTCTATGTAAAAATGATGGCAACATGAAAGCCAGATTATCTTAGCTTGTTCATGAATAGGTAAATAGCGGCCCATTTTCTCTATTTTCTGCCTAATCTCCCCAAATCATCGACGCTTTGTCCATCAATTCCTCCGGTTGACACAAGGGGTTGAATCACATAATGGATGATATATTACGCGTATAACGATAACGTCAAAATTTAACTATTCCAATACATATCATAAAAAACATTTAAAAAAAAAAAAAAAAATAAACAATTCAATTTAAAAAATAAACCCATATTTATTTGTTCCTCCAAAAACAGAGGTATTATAAGGCGTCGATATGATACTTATTTTGCTTGTATTTTTTGGAAGTTACATTTTCTTATAGGCATTCTCTGTGCCACTTGATTTCTAAGATTTGTGATATGCCAGTAGTTTTTCCCCGAATTAAGGATGATAAGAAGGGGTTGCAGTCTGAGATGTTCAGTATTTATTCATGTACTTTATGTATGTATAATTTGTATTCACTTAAGTTAGTTTACTATTCAAGGTAGAAAGTAAATAACAAAATTTAATAAAAGTGAATCATGAGTCTTACCTGTATTTGAAAAATGCCGAGACACTGAAAGTTTCATGAATAGGTGATACAAAATGATGTTTGCCATGTAAGAAAGAAAGCTATTGATTGAAGATGTAGGTCCGGCATTGGTTATGTGGGTACACCCTATCTGGTTAAACCCAAAATTATTTGACATATGATTGGAAAAACGTTTTTTTTGGTAGTATCGCCTGTAAACATTACGACGGAACCAAGCCAGGCTATTACGTGTACACATGCCCTGACCGATCTCTTGATATCACACGTGACCTATTTTGAATATTGTGTTAGAAGGAGATATAGTCCTCAGGACTCACAGTCCGCTACAACGGTGAAGAAAGGGCACTATTCAGTGGACTCTTCACGCAACAGTAGTTTCAGGCTTATTCATTTGTCGTCTAGGAGCCTGGACTATGGTTGCATGCCGGCCTATCTCCTTTATACCGGACTGGTGACACGTGGACACGTTACGTATGGATACGTGTAGTAATGCCTTTTCGGTTGAGGGGACTCTGCTCGTACTAGTTTGTGTTACGGTAACCTGTATTAATTATAGAAAGTTAACCGGTTACAGCAAGGGCAATAACTGGTTAAAATTTCTGAGTTTCACCACCCCCCCTTAACTTGCATATACACGATTCACTGTTACGACTTATAGCTAAGCATAATATTCAAAACGAGATAACAGAAGAGGCGGGCAGCCATTAAGGCATCATAAACAATAGCACACAAAGTAATAGTTCAGTAAGTTAAGCATTGCAATTAGTCAGAAAAAAAACAAAGCGAGTGTGTTTTTCCAGGACAATGTGGAACCAATGGCTGCACTACCCAATGTATTTAGGCCATTGCCTATTTGCCTAACAACGTCGGTTTGGTTTAACCCAACATTTTTAATCCAGACGTTACTCTTGTAGATAGAAGTATATAATATACAGACTACAACAATTAGGACGACTGCCTAAATGAATACGGGGTGACAAACATTAAATAAGTTCAGTGAACATTGTTGAGAGGTTGGTAGTAAATAAATTCGTGTTGTAGAAGTGGCCGTCGTACCAGGGGGGCAGGGGGGCGAGAGCCCCCCCAAACAAAACCTTGGCCCCCCCTTCCGCCACCCAAATGTGAACTGACCTTTGTACAGTGTCTATGGAGAAGGACCCAAATTTGCCCCCTCAAAAAAAGTTTGGCACACCTTCAGCCCCCCATTTGTACAGGTCTGGTTCGCACTGTACCAAGTGTAGAAGTGTTCACAAGGCATCATTCGGACAGGAAAATTTCAACGATGAATGATTTCATGTGGGGATAATAATAACCATTTTTTGTATAGCGCTTATCACCGTAAACCGGCTCAAGCCGCTAGGGTCCAATTATTATACGCCGCCGTCAAGAAATCCTCAAAACTCATTTCCCTTCATCTATGTGGCTGCTTAAAGGAATTGCCTTACAAGCGCAAAGCCGATTCAGCACTTAGATTTCGCTTTCGCTGGGGCGACGAGGTAAATTGAGATTAGGTATCTTGCCCAGGGACACAAACACGTTGACCACAGTGGGGCTCGAACTCGCGCTTTTAACGGTCTAATGATCACGAGTCCTGTGCTTTTACACTGGACCACACGCGCTTTCCTGATGGATAGTGGAAGCATGTTCCGCATGTGCACAGCCGTGGTCCAATTACTGAGAATGATTTATCCTGTGGGACGTGTGTTTTAGGAACACAGGGCCTATGATCAATGGTGTGGAACACTCAAAACAATTATCATGTGCTTAGAAATTGTGACTCAAAATGAAATATTTTTAGTACTCAAAATATGACAATAATAAAGGCCTAAAGTTGTCACAAATATCCTTATTTCATTTGAGAAAGGCTGACAACTCAAATATACGTACATTAAGTTACTGTAAATTGTGCAAAAAATCGTCAATTGCTCATACTTGTTGCTTTAACTTAAAGAGACACTGGCACATTTGAAAAATAGTGCGCCCTCAAGATTTTTCAAAATCGATATTTTTGCATGGCTGTAAGGCTTTTATATACAAAAGTCCTCACCCGAAATGATTAAGACCTAATCAGCTTCCTTATGGGTAAACAGAACGATTATATAATTTAACGTCGCCGGCGACGTTAAATTCAGCAGACGACGAAAATGGCGTTTTTTTCATGAACACGCACGCCGTATGCATGTTTCCCACGCTATGCACACTGTTTGATCGGTCTATAACCTTTTTGGTTTTAATATCAGTGAGTACGAGTAAAAAAATATTCATGTAATATACACATTTGTTGATTAAAGTTATGGAAAACTTAAAAGTTGGCCTACAAATTACCTGGATGTCTTTATCCTCATATCAATGTCCCTATCTGTTTTGGGGTATGTTATTTTTATGTGTAAAATATATCTATGTTCTTCCAATGGCCTAGACTATCATTTGAGAGCAAATTGAAGAAATTTCATATTTTGTGAAAATGTGCCAGTGCCGCTTTAATCGATCATATTGTTGAAGTTGTAATTCTTGATACTTTTAAGCAAACCAGGCTAAACAACAAGACAATTCGTAAAACAAAAGACATTGGGTAGATACAAGAACTTATTTCTTTTTTAGTGTAGAGAGCTAATATCAGAGGAAAGGTATTCTGGAGAAGAGCCATTTAAGCATTGGTATAAAACAAGCAACTTAAAATTAACACAGTTGGCAAAAAAAAAAAAAAAAAAAAGTTCTGTCAAGACCATGCGTACGTTATGACGGACCCACGCGTACGTTATGAAAGAACCATGCGTACGTTTTGACTTGCACGCGTATGGTTTTGGTACGCGTTTTGGCGGGAACGGCCAACCATAGATGGATAGTGGAAGCATGTTCCGCATGTGCACAGCCGTGGTCCAATTACTGAGAATGATTTATCCTGTGGGACGTGTGTTTTAGGAACACAGGGCCTATGATCAATGGTGTGGAACACTCAAAACAATTATCATGTGCTTAGAAATTGTGACTCAAAATGAAATATTTTTAGTACTCAAAATATGACAATAATAAAGGCCTAAAGTTGTCACAAATATCCTTATTTCATTTGAGAAAGGCTGACAACTCAAATATACGTACATTAAGTTACGGTAATTGTGCAAAAAATCGTCAATTGCTCATACTTGTTGCTTTAACTTAATCGATTATATTGTTGAAGTTGTAATTCTTGATACTTTTAAGCAAACCAGGCTAAACAACAAGACAATTCGTAAAACAAAAGACATTGGGTAGATACAAGAACTTATTTCTTTTTTAGTGTAGAGAGCTAATATCAGAGGAAAGGTATTCTGGAGAAGAGCCATTTAAGCATTGGTATAAAACAAGCAACTTAAAATTAACACAGTTGGCGGATGGATATTAAACCAATAAAGCTTAGCCAAGTAAGGAGATAATGTGCTTCTTGGCTCCGCAAATCATTATTATTACATGACATTTTCACGAAAAATATGCATTGGACAAAGGTGCAACTGCACTTGTAATTGTACTGTAATAGCACGCAATCATTGTTAAACACGATATTACACTGTAAATTACGGTTTCTTATAGCTCAGTGGATGCACACCGAAATGACGATTAAAGCAATAATGGATGATTTCTCGAGATATTTCACGAAAAGAATCTTTTAAATATTATAACAGAGAAACTGGCGATCATCGAATTAAATAAAGACGATAAATACATTACAATGTATCGAACCCGGTCACTCTCGATATGTAGGCGTGACTGGCAATACCACTCGACCATAGGGGCTGGTGCATGGTGGACACCACTCATACCAGTTACCAGATGCATTTCAGTCTTTATTCTAGAGTTTTAAGGGGCCGTATTTTATAGTTTTTAAGAAGGTGTGGGTCAGGGCATGCATGATTCCTCTTCATTTAATCCGATGCTTGCCAGTTTCTCCGAGAAACTTGTTTCAGTGAAACTCTAAAATAAAGACTAAAATACATTAGGCACTCGTTTCACGGGTATTTATGTTAATACACAGTACCTGTGGTCGAATGGTATTTCTTACGCCTGCTAGCGAGAGTGACCGGGTTCGAGATGATCGTCTTTATTTATTTCGATGCTCGACAGTTTCTCCGAGTATTTATGTCATTTTAGATTACAAGCGGACAGTCTGAGTTAGTCTGAATGTAACAATTTTAAAAACGGTGTAGTTTTTTTTTACTTTATTTTTAAACTCACAACCCAATTTTAGCTGATGTTGTCTCTTTAATCTTCTTTATAGTCTAAATTGATGCGAATACCTATTATTTGTGTAACTTTATTTTTAATGTGTCAGGGACCGACCTGTATAACCAATGCCGGCAAGAATCACTAAAATTTGTGACCGAGCTATTTTCAGACTACATGTATTAGTAAAGGTTAATATTTTCTATTGCGATGAGTCCAATTTTGCCGTGAACATTTGTCCTCCATGCTTTTTGATCTACAATTTAAAGCACGGAGAGAAATCACTGTGCAAGACTACAATGCAATGCATTTATTATGGAACTGCTGTTAGCTGCTGTTAAATGATAGCCTCCGTGTGAAGGCGCTGAAGTTTCATATGAGAAGTCCCATTGAAGCTCATTGATGCAAATGAGTTATTACAATTGATGCACTGTATGACGTTGTGCATTTGCGCTTAACAGCTCTTAACGAATGAATGGCAATACATCATTTGCATCCATCCATGGGACTTCTGTATGAAACGTCTACCTAATTCAGAGCTATTCAGTGTCGTGCCCTCCGCCATTTTGACGGTACCGGCATTGTGCACGTACACGCGTCGAGTCAGCTGTTTACTACAAAGCAAACACTGCTGATGTATTTATAACTTTTCTAAAAAAAATGATAAAAGTAAATATTTCAACAAAGTGTGTCATCCTACATTTCATTATCACAAATATTTATTATTTCAAAGCATGATGACTAAAGAACCTTTCATATTACCCAAAATCTCATGAAGTGATTAATATTTCAACCCGTTGGAATTAACGCAATCTACGTGAACTATACGGTGGCTCTATGCATGTTCACTGTTCGCAATCGATATCAATCAACAGTCTTGTAGTCATATACAACCGCTGCTGCTTTACTGTTGTCATAGTTTTGAGGCGTTTAGCTTGCTCTATAACACTCGGATAGTACGAGCTTGTGTTTTTCTTCCATGATTATCTTATTTGAAAATAAATGAAATCCTGACAACTGTTGCATAGTAGCTGCCACAACAAGGGCGGAAAACCCATAACAAATGTAACAAAAATCCGATTCTTCACATACCACAATTATGACAGAGAAACGCCGGGCTCTAACATAAAGACTTCATGCGGGATCTCGGCTATCAAGAGAGAACATTGGAAACCTTCACAATCAACTGAGAGTTTTGGCTCAATTCATTTCCATACAGGTATTGTATTAAAATAATACATGGGGTTTGGGTCCTGTCGTATGTCATTCTAAGCGGCTAATTCGCTGTGACCTCAGACTTGGGTTCAAGTGCGAAGTCATACAAGCACCTGCCGTTCCTTCAGTTGGGGCCCTCTAAGCAAGCGAAGGCTTGGCACGTTTTGCAGAGTTAAACTGAATTTTTAGGGCATAACTAGTACAACCCACAGACATACGGCATACGTTTAATACACTGCTGTAAACTGTTACCCACACAGTCCAATAACTGTTAGTAATTATTGCCTTACTAAACTCTACGTGGTTGTAGGTCTTGCGTGTCATTAACATTAACGGAAAGCAAATATGTCTAGCGTGTGGAAGGGTGATTACGACTTTAAGATGCCGTTATAATGAACTCTCGTAATTTCCCCCATAGAAATTGTACAAAATCTACCCCCACAATTCCTTTATATTAATAGATATTAGAAAATGAAATTTAGAAACATTTTTATATATCGATCGATTGATTGTTCCCTCCTCATTTAGATTCATACGCATTCGCTGTCGATATGATGTGTGGATTTCGTTATAGGTAAACCAGCATATCGCTTTAACCAAGCTGACCCAGATTGGATACCAACTGAAAATGGGCCACGAAGCTCACTCCCCCAGGAAGAAAGCTTTCATCAATCCAGAAAAGAAGCAAAAGGCAAAAAAGAACACATGTGTCACACTAATCTACAAAGACAACCTACAGAGGATGCCAGGCCAGAGCAACCAACCAGGGACCAAGAAACCCAGACCGAGTTGATGGGAAAAGAGATGAAGAGGTTGATTGAAGAGAACATCAAGCTGAAAGAGACCATAGAGGAAAAGACTCGTATCATAGAGTCGCTGTCGCTGAATCATTGCCATAAACGACAGAACTGTGCAGGGAGGAAGTTGTGAGATCGTCAAGAAATTCAAAAGCAGTTGTCGACCAGTAAATACCATTGATGCTTTATCTTTTTCAAAATTCATTGAGAGATTGTGATAAGATCTTTTCAAATTTATGTAATTTTATTAATGTGTTCCACGCAAATGTGATAAGTTCTTCAGTTCTTATAACCTGACTGTCCCATCCGTCCTGGTCAGTTTTCGGAGGATACCTCTAGGCGAGGGATTACTCACTCTGGTTTAACTCTCGAGAGCCCGATCCTCTAATTTGTCCTAAATAATTAAAGAATAATACAAAATATCTGGCTGTGAAAAAATCAAACATTTTGGAACCAAAATCTTAACTTGGCATGCTATCGGTAGGCTTTTTATAAAATATCTAAACACTGTATGAGGGAACAAACACATGTTCAATCCATGCCATTTTGAATTGCCAATAGGGGGTTACTCATGATCGCAGTGCTCCCATTCAGTTACTTTTTGCTTTACCCGCCGGGGAGGGATTTAGGAATGGGCGAAAATTATGTAACGCCCAACTAATGTCAGATTCACAAGCTTTGGGGTCGACTTATCCGAAAAGTTTGTCTTTGTACACGATGTTAGGTGCTCAGGTTCGAATTTTACTTGTTCAAGTTGGCGCCGGTGGCCGCCATCTTGGATTTTGGGTAAGAATGATGTCGTAATGTTCAAGCAATGTCAGATTCGAAATCTTTGTGGTCGACTTCTCGAAAAAGTGTCTTTTGTTCGATTTTTAGATGCTCTGGTCCAAACTACAATGTTTATGATGGCCCCGGCGGCCCTCTTTATTTTTGGTGGAAAATGATCACCATATGTCAAATTAATGTCAGAACCGGAATCCTTGCGCTCGACTCACCCGAAAAAGTGTCTGTTGTACTGATTACTATGTGCTCTAGCGGCCATTTTTTAAGTTTGGCCTCTAAGCGAAATCCCGGGATTTTTGGCGAGGGACAATGGGGCTAATTTTCTTCTAATAGGTCCATAGAAGCCAAATCAATCATTAAACGTACTAGCCAGAGATGTCACGGAATTGAGTTTGGACCTAACTAATGTGAAAAATGTTTTCAGTATTAATTGTAACATCTCGTAAGAAAATTGATTTTTGTTGCTGTTTATTTTCATAGGAGCTGCGTATGCCTACACATCCCGAAGGCACGTAATGACATTGCAGATAGAACGTGACGACCTAGACAAATAACTAGTAATACTGGTCGGCAGTGCATGGCCTGCAGGCTTAGCCTGAAACATTGGAAGAAGCATGAACTTAATGGTAAGAATAAAGAGCAAACATATAAGATCATGATGTCATGTATAAGTGTGACATCACAAATCGCGTAAGTGACATCACAAATCGCGTAAGTGAAATCAAACTCTGTAGCAATGATTTGCACTGGCAAACACAGAGTTTATTTTTCCAGTTTTTGCCATTTTGCTGGCAAAAACCTGATTTTTTCCAAAAACTGAACCTGTTCCTTAAGCATGTAAGTAATTTAGTACTTAAATTAACTTTCATTCGGTCAGTAATTTCAGAAAGATCAATGAGAATTAACGATTTGGGATGCTTTAAAGTTTATCAGATTTCTGAGACTACGCTTTTAAAAAAGCTCAAATTTCATCATTTTTATCCCTCGTTTTTAACTCCCAATCAACTTTAAATATAATTCCGCAAAAAATGAATCTTTATTTAAAATGATATAAGGTTTTTAGACCCGAAATCAGGACATTTCTAGAGTGTCTTCGACCAGCATTGAAAACACAGCGATTTTATTTTTTTTCTCGTGTACAGCCAAAAACGCATGTTGACGTGAACTCCCGACTGACTGGATGTGTGGCCTTTTGGAGACTTAATGCAAATCTAGGATGGACATTCTCAAGAGGGTTTTCCTCAATAACGTCAAAGGTAAAGGGTGATCCGCGGCTGAGTTAACGCATATAACCGTACCTTGAAAACAATACCTGAAATTGACGAACTAATACAACAGTTTAACAAACTTTTTTAACGGCAAAAGTCAGGACGTCAGTGCTTTACTATAAATACACCTATGTCATTAAGTTGAAGATATGACTAAATAATGGTTAAAAAGGAATGAAATGAATCCATAATACAGCCTTTAAAATGTATTTAGGGATCCAATCATGGTGACATTATTTAAACATTATCTTAAGAAGGGCCCAGCGATTTAATACATCAAACAGTGTAGGTATTTCACATAGTGTCTTGGAATTGTAGTTTAAGGTGTATTTCGAGATCCTAAGAAATTCAGTTTTGTTGAGAATGAGAAAAGGGTATGGCCCGAAAATTTCAGGTGATTTTGAAGGTGCGTTGATTGTTATTGAGCAAATGTTTGTATCACGGTGCCCCATAGGCCATGGTGTAATTTCTGTCCGTTTACAAAATTACAAATTTCTTCCAGAGTAGATCGATAGCACGTTAAGATTAGGCACACATTAACTAGACTTAAACTAGCAGTTAGATGATATAAAAAATCTTAACTTTCTGAGGTAAGTCGGGGGGTGAGGTTGTGGATCACCAAATGCCCCTTTAATAATTTTATTAATCTTTCCCTGGAGATGACCAGCGCACGCACTGAACTGTTGAAAAAAAACATTGTGCTCCAGGACCTAACAAGCTCCTGTAGTGATATAGTGGAAGCGGTTTGGGACTGGCCCCAAAATTGTCGACACCCCTCCCCTCGGGACAAAAAAACGCAACCACTTCTATTCGAAAGGATAGTAATAAATAATTTTAAAAAATGATGGTTGTGGTCAAAACGTTGGTGGCAGGGGTGTTTTTGGGTCAAAAAAAATCGTTTTGAGCTAAAAACTTAAGAAATCAAGATTGATTAATTTCTTAGCAAAAAAATTTTAATTAGGATGAATACTATCAATCTCTGACATGTATATTATAGATTCTGTTTTATAAAAATAGAAAGGGTCTAGAAGTTTAGCCCCCAAATCACTTTTTCCTAAAAAAACATTCCTTTTTATCACAATGTAACCAAAACGAGTCTTACCTGACCCCTTTATGCAACGTATTAAAAACTTATATCAATACAAAAAGGATACCATAAAAGAAGATGGGAATTATTTTTACTTTAAAAAAAAAATACATCCATATTAATTCGCTGAATTTTGAAGACCACAAGCATTTTTCGGCTAGAAATCATCCCTGCCCACCAAATATAAAACCCAAAACCACCAATTTTCTTAAATCTCATATATTTATCCTTCAAATAAAGGTGGTTGTGTTTTGTTGTACCGAGGGGAGGGGTAACTCGAAAACTAGAGCACTTTTCAAAACTCGGCCGCTCCGTTAATATCTATCACTCTTCTACCAACTCTTACTGGCTCGTTGGCTTGGTAACAGCGCGGTGATAGTAATACGGAGGTTACCGTTTCGAGTCCAGCCAAGTACACTTTTTTCAACAGTTACGTGCGCTGATAACCTCAAGTGAAGGATTAATAAATTATTTATCCTTGTCTACCTGGAGAACTAAGTAGTTAAAATTTCAATTCTAGTTAATGTAAAAAATATATTGAGTAACCCCGATGTACGCCCACAGAGATTACCAAGTTAAATATGGGACTTGTTTGAAGTGACCGCGCACATACTCACACCAACTTGTAAATATACGCATTTGCTTTTTGTTATAATTTTTGAGAAAAACGTTTAAATTTAAAAAAAAATATTAACCTACCACATGCTAGCTCTTACTGCATCGTGTCATCTGTAGAAATGACGGATTTTATTTGTTTCTTTGTTTGAATGTTTTTGTTTTTAAATTTAAAAAGGCAGGTTTTCGTTTTCCATAGTGCAGTTAGTGTCCACTGTAAACGGGTCTCGACCTTTTGCCCACCCAACCAAATCATTGTGACATGAATCCATTCATAAGTTTGATCGTATGTAAATGATTCCCACTTCACAGGGCACCATCCAATCACTGATTCAATGACATGCTATGGATGAGCAATTACCCACACACTGTGTGCATGAACATTGGCGAGAAGGCCTGTTTTTACACATGTTGGAAGCCTTGTTAGAAATGGTCGTTTCGGATCTTTTTCAGCACCGTATGTCAACCAAATTACATCACCATGTAGAGAATAAGATTATCTTGGTTGTCAGCTTCTACGAAGAGTATAGCTCTAACCGTTTGTCCATGGCGCCCTCTTGAATACGCCCAGCAATCACTTGTGATTTTGCCATAGAGTTAGCACTATACCATACAAAAATACCACTCTTTATAAATTAACCATTTTCGGATTTTTCTGAATGTTCTATCATAATAAAATTCACATATGTTATTTATGATAATATATTCTACAATTAGAGCTTCTACCAAATCCCTTGAGCACTTTTCTCGCAACGACGTGAGTTTTCTCATGCCCTGTGCGTTAAGCACAGAGTACGCAAGACAGGTCATAGGCCTATTGAATGCACTGTGTGCACAGTGAATAGGGAAAATGGACAGTAACTGCAAGATGCATCGAGTTACCAATGTCAATTGCTTTTCCCGTTCCATTTCCAATTGCACATAGCGATGATTAAATTGGAAGGTATCCCAACTACAACTGTTTTTCTTATAGAAACTCCCTTAAGCCATCAGCAGTCTTTTTCAAAATTTGGAATTCCTTTGTGTCTCGCAACTGCTAAAGTTGCGTCATATTAATATTTAATTTTAGCTTTTTCATGAAAAGGCACATTAAAGTTCGTTAATGTTGCCTTAAAAGTGCTTTTTTTTACTATTTCATGACGTCTTAATTGTCGGGATGCGACACTTTTG
This sequence comes from Ophioderma brevispina, assembly GCA_023653785.1. Lineage (NCBI taxonomy): Eukaryota > Metazoa > Echinodermata > Ophiuroidea > Amphilepidida > Ophiodermatidae > Ophioderma > Ophioderma brevispina. The sequence goes on along the minus strand of JAMKCH010004432.1, from coordinate 12,326 downwards.
CACAAATATGCAAAAACTCATCTTCGACAGGGCGACGTTTGCTTAATACATCCTGAAGAAAATGACTAATAGTGGCTTGAAGACAAAGCTCTATTGATTATTTTGTTTTTGTAGATCGAATAATTTTATGATTTGTTAAAAAAAAAAGAAATTCCAAGAAGAATACCTGTATTTTTATAATCTCTCACTTTCTTAAAAATGTCAAAAGGGATATTTTCTATACATTCAATTGCATGTGGCTATTCCGGTTTTTTTTTCGACGATTACCAGCATTTGCCGATTCTATGCTGAGTTCACGATTTCCCTTCCGATGTCTCGATCGGAAAATTGTAGATGCTTAGCAATAATGTATGATTAAAACTTACAAGATTAATGTAACATTTTGTCGAAAACATTGCAATAATGCCATTTAATAGAAAATTATACTAGCACTAAAGTAATAGTGCAATTATTTTTACACTTTCAGTGTCTTATTAATTGTACATACTTATTTTTGCTATATTTTTAATTATTATAAATTTTGCTATATTTTAAATGATTGTAAATCTCAATAGTAGAAGAGGAAAAGGTTATAATAAGGTAAAGGTAAAGGGGACGGACCTGTATACACAGGAACGGAGTGCCCATCTCTCTTTCGAAGCGATTGGGACAGACTCCACCATATAATGTTGCTGTAGGGGGCTCGCTACAACCTCCTCTACGGCGAGTCTGTTACCTTCCCGACATTGAATAATGCCGGAACCCATTTATACACCTGGGTAGGGAGGAGTAATTGAGGTAAAGCGCCTTACTCAAGGGCGAAACACATTGGCCACAGCGGGGATCGAACTCACAACCTTTGGCGTGCGAGTCGGGCGCTTTATCCACTGGACCACATGTGCCCACAAACAAAGGGGAGTTGTTATAGTTATAATATTTAAGCATAACAAATGTTTAAAAAGTTAACTGAAAAACTTTTGGAAAGTTTTTGTGCCACCTACTTCTTATTTATTTTAGAACTGTTTGTATCCTTTGGTGCATCAGTGGATTTTCTAACTTTTGTCAACTCATGAATCTTCAAGTTGTAATAAACCAAAAAAAGATTGGAAAGGTTTTGAGCCACCTATTTATATTTTATTTGAGACCTGTTTGTGTTATTTTATGCATCAGTGGATTAGTTCATTTACTCCTGTCTAAAATAACACCGCTTTTGTAACAATCGCTTCCTTTGTTTACAGGTTGGCCTCAAATAATTAACCAAATCTGTCCATTATCTGTGGTAATCCATTGATTTTGTTGCTAGGATGAATCAATGAATGGGTGAAGGAATTAATGAGTTGTTACTGCATTTGAGTTTTATGAATAAGAAAGTATGACGACATGATTAACAGTTTTACAGGTTGCTCAACATGGATAAGTTAATCCTTTTTGCTTGTCTCGTCTTCAAAGTGATCATTTATTGTTCAACCCAAGCACAGTCAGATTATGTGACACAGTAAGGATTGTGCTATAGGCCAACTTGAAGCTGGGGTGCCACAAAGGCAAGTTGCAGAAACGTTTGAAGTGAGTGAAAGCATGATATCCAAACACGAAAGTTCCGTGAAACAGGCGAAGTCAAGGACAGATCATGAAGTGGACGTCCCAGAAAGACCACGGCGGAAGGACTTCGAAACCGCTTATTGTCTGCCACACATCCCCAGGAAAGACATGCAAGACGATCGATGTGTCTCTAATAATCCGAAACTGGCTTCATGCAGCTCATTTTTTATTTCGAAAAGCTGCCAGGAGCCAAAAAATGAAACTTGAATCGATGGTGACGTAATGGAATGGTTCACTAGTGACGTGTCGAGGTTTTGTTTAAGAAGATTGGTTGGCCGAGTTACAAGGTTTTGAGAAGATAGGGAAAACGTTCAGTGATTGCTGCATTGATAGAGTAACAGCCTTTGGTGGGATAGCGGCGTAATGGTCTGGAACATCGATGACAGACAAGACCAGACAACGCAATGTGCTGTCGGGATGTTATTCTTGAGAAAATTGCAGTTCCGTTCTTGAGCAATATTGGCCTTACTGCCATACTCCGTGATGACAATGCTCGCCCACATAGAGCCAGAATCATCAATGAATGCCTTCGGGATGGAGGAATTTAGAGGATGCAGTGGCTTACTGCTATCAGTCCTGATCTAAACCCCATTAAACACTTGTGGGGTCAGCTTGGCCGTGCTGAGCGTTATGGTATAAACTGACGCAACCACATTAGATGACTTGAGAGGGTTTTTCTTTTGGGGGTGCTATCCCACAGGAGCGTATAACCAGAGCCGGTATAAGAAGCATGCGAAGGAGATGTCCGGTAGTCATGTCTGCATATGGAAGTTCTACTCACTGTTAATTGAGGTTAGGCGACGAAAATAAAAAACCCTGTTTTACGGGCCCGACCGACCCTGATTTTTCAGTTTTGCAGAATTTTTTTTTTTTTTTTATGTTTTTCAAAATAATAAATTTATGTTTTTAAATTGTGTTTTTTATCATTTTTGGCAAAAAATTAAAATTTGTTGTAAAAATTGTTAGTGTTTTCTCTTGATTTTCAGATTTTGGCGGCATTTAAGCCAATTTTGAGCTCCAGAAAAGAAAAAAAATAAAAAGAAAATATCGCCCGACCGACCGACCTACTCGAAAGGTCTGCCCGCCCGTAAAACTAGGCCGTCTCTTCTTTTTTCGTCGCCTTAGCGACCATCTGTTTCTTAATGATAAAAAAATCCTTTTTTCCTAGAGACGTATCCGCATTTGGTTTGTTCCACTGTGCGACCGGTGGGGGTAAATGAGCATATAGTTGCCTGAAGCTAAGTCCTGGCTCCATAGGCGAACGAATAACAAGCGTGCCCTGCCACTAATGTTGCGTGAAAAGTCAAAAGAATCGAGTGCCCTATTTCTCACCGGTGAGGTTGGACTATAAGTCGGGAGGACTATTATCCTAACCGTGCCACCCTGACAAATAAGGTAAATTTTGATACATTTTGTACGAGACCCACCTGCAAACAAAGTAGATGAAGCAATTCATAAAGCAATCATTATGTCATTTTTAAACATAATTTTAATCACTTCTTTAGTGCCATTGGGTCTAATACCATTGGTCCAATATTTATCTTACCTAACACCCATTTGATCTAATACCCATCCGGTCTAATATACCCATTTGGTCTAATATCAATCTGGTTTATTATCAATCTGGTCTAATATCCATCTGGTCTAATATACATCTGGTCTAATATCAATCTGGTTTAATATCCATCTGTTCTGCTACCTATATCCATGATACTCCTTGTCTTGATTCAGGGTTACCAATCATTTTGGTTTTAACATCCAATTAGACCAAAACCTAATAATTAATACTAAAATTTAAGAGACATGAGGACATAACCAGAAAAACGTTCACCTCTTTTTTTCGAAACCAACACCCCACGTTTTCGTTGGCCGCCAGCTAGCTGGCAGGACCACTTTAGTGTTCAACTATCACGATGGATGTTGTCGCTCGTCAACCAAAAAAGTCAGCCTAAAAGGTAAACCTGGTAGGTAGTGTTGAAGGCGGTCCACGCATTATATATTCTGTGAATAGAGAAAAGCTCGAAAGCCGAGAACCGCGAAATTCTAGTTATAATATTTTGAATGCTTAAAGTGTTCAATTACACCAGGAGTGAATAAGTCGAAAAAACTGAAAGTTCAAAATGGCCGTTGTCGCATAGTTTTGCCATTAAGTACTGTACTGTTCCAAAAAGTGTAGGAACAAAACGACATTTCATGATTATGATAAAAAAAAGTGACTAAATGACCATAAAAGTCAGGGTTTTAATGTGTTAAGAATAGGATTTTTGTCAATCACATAATCCTATTGAGGTGAAATTTCCCAAAACTAGTGCATTGTGGGATTGACTCAATACATCCTCTGCAACCTCTATTCTGATGAAGCTGTCATGCTAATGAGAGTTGAAAAGTTGATTCGCAAAGAAATATTAGAGAAAAAAAACACTTCAATGAATCTTTATGTGATGAACAATATGATGATCTACCACCTTCATTATCTGCTCTATACTCGATTCATCTGATATGTGACCCCGTACCATTCTTGCGGAGGTGAAAATTTCAATGAGGCGCAGGGACTTCTGTTAATCATGTTATTGTGAGCAATGTTAAGACCTGAAATACACTATAGTGCGTTTCCATACATGAATGAAATTGTATTCAGTGGCAGGTAAGTGAGTTATATGACTGTATTGTCCTCCAAGATAATCCGGTGTGGCACGTTCATTTGAATTCTTTCATTTTCCCGGTAGAGCTAGGTTGATCCCTCTCCGACTTAATTGAATAGGTCCAAAACTCCAGGGGGACGAACGTATCAACGCGAATCGACTATAGTAAGGATGATTCTAGGGGCCCAAGTGGGAGACAATCTTCTGATGATAATGATGTAAGCACAGCTGCCTCATCCATCACACAGTTACTAGTCTTCAATGCTGTCAAACGAAGTAGGACAGATACGGTAGCTGTACGACACAATTTATATAGACCGTGAGACTGCTCTCCCATTCGTATCTTGGCCTACTCAAAACTGAACACTAAAGCGTGATCTCATTGACGACCTTTTTAAAAAGGTCTTTTTGTATCATATGACAGAGGTTTGCAACTGCCCATGAGGAAGCTAATAGAGTAATTGACAGGTATGAGAGATAAGGGTGTGTCTGTCCTTCAACCCTCAGAGATCAACTCTTTACCACTGGAAACCGTGATAACATAGATCACAACCCTTCATCCACTCTAGTCGAAATATTGGCACAGGCACAGCAATATCAATGACACAAAATATCATGAATGACAATCCTGGTGTTGTTAGGGTCATTCAGCAGACTCCTGAAAACAGACCTCAGCTAAAGTTGAACTCTATCAAGTCACTGCCAAAGTCATACACTGATGTGCCACCAGTTTCACTACATAATGTTTCACCAACTCTAACTGTACCTGGTGACCAAGTAGTTTCAATACCTGTTGAAATAGGAGTGGGCCAAAGAAGGTGACATTTTCAGAACATGCTCATCACACCTTACTTTGATGAAGTTATGTGTACTGATACCATTTTTGAAAAAAATCCGGAAAAAATCCAGCCAAAATCGTACAAAATTCAAGATAGCCGCCAGGATTTGGTCATGTAATTAAAGGTCAAAATGTAACAATGGTCTACATATCCTCTGGGGTAATTAATGCTTACCACCTAATTTACATACTAAAATGTCAAATGCAGAGAAATATGCATTTTCTGTTATAGGATATGACCAACAAGCATTTCAGAATTAGTTTCGTCAAAATAGGAACACTCTGAAAAAATATTCTCGGATGACTTCAACGTCCATAACCTATAATGACCGTATATATGGCACTATACTTTTTTTTTAATCCGCATGACCAGAAGAATAGTTTGTTGTAAGGCTTTCAAGCAATTGTAGACTTCCTTTTTTACTTTGATCCTGTACAAAATTCTCCCCTATTTTTCTACATGTTCCCCATTTTGATTTTCCTAAACTTTTGACACATATTCTGTGACAATTTCACGTGGGTAGCGCATTGCATTTTTTTAGGTCAAAACAATTTTCTTTCACAAATGTTTTGGGTGAGATCATATATATAGACCGTGAAGTAGTCTGTTATCAATTAAACTATAGTTGACCCCGACCGAATGAGTGACATGATCAAGGTATAAAGGTTTTGTGAATGCTTCGTGAGCCATACCCTACGATGTATACATTTTAATGATCTTATTAACGAACTTGAGTACACCTATTCCTACGCCATTTAGTAAAACGCCATCAAAATATCAGGTAACTTAAGAAGTTTGGTATTACTTTTGGGTTTATAAACAACACTTTTTTGTTTTAAAAACAACACATTATGCAACCGGACTTAGCCACCCTTAGTTTTAAGATTTTTTAGTTTTTTAAAGCTAAGTTTTAATCGATTATTCCAAAATGTCCAATCCCAGGCATTTCACAAATCTGATTATTTTTTTGAAATATTAAGCCTAGGAATGCCAAGATCGCCTATGTATTTGTACAATGTTTAAACCGTTGAAGGAATTGGTTTATGTTGTTGATATTTTACTTTTTCAAATGTAAAGCTATCTAGGGCAGATCTACATTTCTAACGAACTTTCACTGATTTTGGGGTTTTTATTCATTTAATAATTTAGATATGCCAAAATCCCGTATAGCATCCTCTCGCTGCGGAACCTTTTCAACCCATATAAACGTCGGAGAGAAAAAAAACAGTCACAGTCTCTTGATGAAGCCAAACGCCCAATGCAAGCATGCTTGCGACTGGACAAATGCGTAATGTACACTTTAGAGTTTTCAAATTCTCATTACTTGGGTTCCGTCTCCCAATGGAATCCTTCGGTCCACCAACCGGGTCCCCAGAAGTTTGCTGGCAGAGCACGCTTATTCCACCCCTCTACGCCTTGCAATTGTCAGTCATTGGGGACATTTCTAGCAGAGACTAAATTATGCTCAACTTTTTATCAAGATTGTGGTGCTTGCAGGCCAGATTGCTTTAGCGCTGTAGAATATCCGCTAGCTTTGACATCTTTCGATTGCTCTGTCCCTGGACTAGTCAATTACACCGAGCAAAAGCGCAGAACTATGAAGAACCTTGCAGAATATGGGGCTATAATACTTGCTTCAAGCCTTAACTACCCTTGAAAATAGACTTTCTTCCAGGCCTTATGTAATGAATAGATGGAAAGGCATTAATCAGTTAATCGTACAAAGTCGTCTATTCTACTTATTTTTTATACCTTCGTCATGACAACGCGCCTGCCTATCGCAAGCAAATGCATCGACTCTTACAAAGTAATGCCCCAATCAGAAAGCCTTACTATTAAAACTCTAGGCATTCTGGGTCTCGCTCACATAGGCACGAGAGGAAAGGGAACTTTTTGAAAGCGCAGGACTGTGTGAGTTTTCTTGTACATTGCTCAAACAGCCATTCACTCTGAGCTCACTCGCCATTTCTCAAAGACAAGATGGCGATGATGCGATGAAATGTCACTTTCAATGTCGACTTGCTAGATGGAATCGGTGATCTTGCGATCAATGATGGCAATAAGCTTGAGTTGAATAAGCCACGGAGTTACAGGAATTCTTACATTCATACTTCATCCGATTATACTGACGAAGAAAAACGACGGCTACCAAGTGCGTGTGCTTAGCCTTTGCTGACTGTGTTCGAAATAAGGCGAGGTTCAGGGGTTGAAGCCCGTACAGAAACCCAACAGTTCACTTTTTATTGTAATTCCTATTTTAATCTTATCACACATCGCTAAAGTCAAATCAGGAACAACGGAAACGTACTGACACTATCCTATTGCTCCTTGTCATTTCCAGCCCTTTCTCCAACACAGCTCGAAAAATGCAACTCTGAGAGAGGCCAGTAACTACGCCTATGGGAAATCGAAGCGGACCGGCCTACTGTCAGACGACAGAGCCCAATCAACTTTACGACAGCCAACCACCACGAGAAAAGCACAAAAATAAAACAACACACCCATAAAAATATCGGCCGAAGTTGTGGTCACGGTATGTTACTCTACCAATGGAAGTCACAAAGTTGTTAAGATCATTAGAGAGTGGCTCTCCAAAGGGATTTGAATGTGTGGATGGATATTGACAAAAGATTAAGTCCCGAATGCTTTCATAGTACTATAAAAAATAAGCTCTGGCTTCTTGTCGATAATACGAAAGCCAATGTTAAATTCATTTTGCGTTTCCTTTATGGAAATTAATAATTTCTAAATTGCTAGAATACAATATTAGTTCATAATTGTAATGTGTTTTGGCCCATAAGTGTTTGAATGTATTTTTCATTTCTAAGTTTTCGATAGAAGGCGACATTCCTTGCTACAATGGCCGACGGCCTGTTGAGAACTCAAGCGCTGTTCTGATTTGGCATGTGCAAGAATACAAACACAGCTGCAGTTGCCGAACAGGTAATCGAAGTAATAAAATATTTTGCCTTTTATAGGGGCGATTTCACGGGAGACAATGGGTTGATTTGGCCGACCTCCTCCAGAACACTCACATGCCGAGAATAACAAAGGAGTCACCTGCAGAAATAGCTTAAAATTTCAGTTGAAAACAGGTGCATGTATTGTGTTCTTCGCTTGCGTGGGATGATTCTTGAGGTAAACAAAGTCGAGTCAACATAATTTCCCTTCCGTGAAAGGACCCGATTTTGCACTTGTGTGAAAAGCACTGTTGTCAATAATATTTTAAAGGTTATTTTAACGCCTGTTACAAGTATATCTGGTAGGAGTGGAAAGGTTTACTTGTCTTAGTTTCAGTTAACTAATAGGTTTTTTTCTTGTCTCAGGTTTACGACTCCTTTTTTCATGTTTTTAAATTGATACACTTGTTCATATAGAAGCTACCGATGCCTACCAATTAAAGAAGCATATAATTCCATTGCGTTGGTAGATGTTTATGACCCCGAGGTTGTCTTGGAGCCCTTGTCCTATATGAAGATGTACTATCGGTTCTGCACAGAAGATGAAGTGAGTACTAATATCCAGGGATTGATTGGAGCCCTCGGAGAGAGTGCACAAGACCACTAAAGATAATGGTATTACGCACTATTATGGCTGAAGCCTACTATAAACAGCCAGGTTCAGATAATTTTAACTGGCTGGAGAAATTGTTCGCCCGCATTTTGTACTTAATAAGTATTGACGTCATACTAACTGCTGTCAATCAATGAAAGCTGAAAAGCTTCTGAAGGCGGTACTTCGTGAACCTTTTAGCGTGAAATTCTGTATCACTTTTGGGTTCTCCTCTCAGACATTTTCAAAACGCTGACACTGAATCGCTTGCAAATTTCCTATTACGTCCGGGTTCAGCTAGTTTACCCTCTACCCTAAATCTAGAATTTTTGCGGTAACGAATATTCTGGCATAATCTTGAAACGAGACACAGAATACCTATATACATTTATACGGGGAACGTCAACATACAGGAACCACCGTACAAGTCGGTGTCATGAAATATAGTATCCGTGTGACCGAGCGTTCCATCTGCTGTTGTCTTCTCCATTCATTGTTTCGGCACTGTACCTGATAGCCTCGCCTACAAGGCTACGGATTAATCCGAATAAGTGCTAGGACACTCTGTCATGCGGACTTTCAGATTCGTTACACCGGGAATTCGTTTTACAGCAAATTTATAAATTATTTAATCCTGACTGATAAATACTCGGATTTCTTGCAATATTAAGAATGCAGGCATATCACTTATCAGTCACAAATCTGCCACGGGTGGTTCTAAGATTTTGGTTGGGTATCCATGCTCGTTTCGAAAAAAAAAGCTGGACTACCTGCGGTTGCGGTTCTACCGCTAGGGGTATCAAATCCAGAACAATCTTTTCTAGTCCCGCTAAGGGTACTAAATTCAGTAAAGTTTGTGACTGCTTCATTGATACAATTAGGAAAACGAACTTAACATGAATGCAAAATCACCCTGAGAGTGTCATTCTTCTTACAATAACATAGGTGTTATTTTATATTTTTATTCATGTCTTGAAAACAGGTCCCTCTAAGGGTATACATTTACCGCAAATTGGTCCCGTTAGGGGTATATTTCACTAAAACCTGATATATCTTCATTGAAAACTCTTCCCGTGAGGAGTATATTTTCACTGAAAAGTGGTCTCGTATATGGGTCACTTTAAGAACCCCTGAAACGAGCATGGTTACCCAACAAACCCTGAGAACCATCCCCGAAAATCTATCAACCAACCAAATGGTTGATTTTAATTAAGTTCCACTATTTCTTTCGCCTCTAGGAAGCGGTCTTGTTACTACTTCACCTCCTGCACATGAGAACCAACCACCAAAAAATCCAATTGAAAATAAATGGAAAATCGCGCAGGTTCAAGCCTGGCTAGCAGAAATCGGTCTAACAGAATTGTGTTCTACCCTCGACTTTTGTGACGGCGAACATCTGGCGCAAATGTACAGGCAATATCGACAGACGCCAGACGTTTTTCGCAGTGACATGAAGGGAGATTTCCAGATGACTTACCGCACGTATCTCAAATTCACAACAGCACTCCAGAAACTCTTTAAGAATATCTGAAGTGCAGTGTTAAGAAAATAGATATCTAAAACTTGGTGCCTTTAAGTAATACAAGGCACATCAACGAGCACGCTGGATATTCACATTCACCACCTTTGTATATAAATCTATAACTTAATGTATTTTTACTATAGTGTTATCAATTCCAAAATATTTTTAATTATACTGCATGTCGGGTAATTGAATGCCGCGTAAATCAAATGGTCGAACGCGATTAAGAGATTTTTGGGCACGTAATGTCCCTTTAAAGGGGCACGAGGAATTTTTTAGGATAACAAATTTCTCAAATTTTGCACTTGTTTTTATTTGTAGAACACATACTGAAAAACGCTTCGAATTTTTGTTGGCAAACGAACAGAAACTCAAATATGTCAGTTAATGGAATCATCTACCGGCTGTCCAATTCGGCCCGTAGAGAGCATGCAGGGATTGTCTTGTTCTTCTTCTATTTTATAATAATGCCAAACCCATCAAGGTTGTGATTCCACAGCCAATCCCTTGTGGAGTCATCAACTTCAGGCCATACCCGGGCACCAAAGTTCCTTGTCCCAAGAAGCCAGGCACTAGTATTCGGCAACTTCTACTTGTGGAGGGTAACTTTGTTTGTTGCTGTTGTTTAACTTTTTTTAAATATGACTGCATGGTTTTCATGCACCGGAAATTCGTTGTTTACAGGCAAATTTATAAACATTAATCTGACGATAAATACTCTCGATTTCTTTCTTGCAACTTAGAAGCAGCATGCGACTATCAGTCACAAATCTGCCACGGGTGGTTCTAAGATTTTGGTTGGTATCCATGCTCGTTTCGAAAAAAAAAGCTGGACTACCTGCGGTTGCGGTTCTTAGTTCTAACCGCTAGGGGTTCAAATCAGAACAATCTTTCTAGTCCCGCTACGGGTACAAATTCAGTAAAGTTTGTGTGGACGGCTTCTTGATACAATTATGAAAACGAACTTAACATGATGTGCAAAATCACCCTGAGAGTGGTCATCTTCTTATAAAATAACAAAGGTGTTTTATTTTTATATTTTTATTCAATTCTTGAAAACAGATCCCTCTAAGGGTATACATTTACCGCAATTGTTCCGTTAGGGGTATATTTCACTAAAACCTGATATATCTTCATTGAAAACTCTTCCCGTGAGGAGTATTTTTCACTGAAAAGTGGTCTCGTATATGGGTCACTTTCAGAACCCCTGAACGAGCATGGGTACCCCAACAAAACCCAAGAACCCCCAAATCTATCAACCACCAAAATGGGTTGTGTTAATTAAGTTCCACTATTTTCTTTTTCACTCTAGGAGCGGTCTGTTACTACTTATCACCTCCCACATGAGACCACCACCAAAAAATCCAATTGAAAATAAATGGAATCGCGCAGGTTCAAGCCTGGCTAGCAAAATCGGTCAAACAGACTTGTGTTCTACTACTCTCGACGTTTGTGACGGCGAAACATCTGGCGCGCAAATGGTACAGGACTATCGACAGACTCCAACTTTTTCGCAGTGACATGAAGGGGGGGGGAGATTTTCCAATGAACTTCCGCACTAATCTCTCAAATTCACAACACCTCCAGAAACTCTTTAAGAATATCTGAAGTGCAGTGTTAAGAAATAGATTCTAAAACTTGGTGGCCTTAAGTAATACAAGGCACATCACACGAGCACGCTGGTATTCATTCACCACCCTTTGTATATAATCTATAACTTACTGTAATTTTACTAAGTTGTTATCAATTTCACCATATTTTTTAAATTATACTGCTGTCGTTAATTGAATGCCGCGTAAATCAAATGGTCGAACGCGATTAAGAGATTTGGCAGTATGTCACCTTTTAAAAAAGGGGCCCCAGGAAGATTTTCTTAGGATAACCCTTTCTCTAAATTTGCACTTGTTTAGTTGTAGAACACATACTGAAAAACGCTTCGAAGGTTTGTTGGACAAACGAAAAGAAAACCAAAATATGTAAGTTATGAACATACCGGCTGTCCAATTCGGCCCCGTAGAGAAGCAATGCATGGATTTGTCCTTGTTCTTCTTCTATTTATGCCAAACACTCAGGTCTTTGTGATTCCACAGCAATCCCTTGTGGAGTCCTCACTTCAGCCATACCGGGCACCACAAGTTCCTTGTCCAAAGCCAGGCCCTAGGATTCGGCAATTCCTGTGGAGGTTTTGTGTTG